>VXBJ01002604.1:185296-217614 GCA_013400055.1 Nycticryphes semicollaris | reverse complement strand
AAAAGAAACAAAAAGGACACTGGAAAACAGATGTCCTGAGGAATATGTCAGGGCAATTTACAGATTTATAATATCAGAATATTTAGAGGGTTTCAATTCTGTTTCCGTGCATCACAAGATTACAATGAGTCTTATCCTTATACTCTGAAACTTAGTCACTTATACACAACAATAAAACACACTCAGCAAAATAGATCAAGAAAGAAGATGATGCAGATCTTGCAGATACAGCTAAGAAAAATCTTCTAAACTCAAACTTTGGTCGCACAATACTGGCATTTCCATGACCTAAGGCATAGACATTCAAAATATACACCTCCCACAAAACCACACAATTTCTATTCTGGGGATAATAGCCATTTTTATAACCCTTTTGGAAGAAACATGCAAGTCATGAAAAATCTGTCCTATATTTTCAGAGAAAAAAACCCAAAAAAACCCAACATTTACATAGCCCAGTAATCCCTTATTCTTCAAATTTAAGGACTTAAAATTATAATTTATCAAACAGATTTTTCATGAAAGTTGTGTAATAAAGGCTATATCCATGCCTGGATTGTCATGACTGCTTCAGACTCCAAATATAAAACTATTTTTATTTTATCTTGGCTGAGATGGCGACCTACATTAATACCATTGAGCAGGTGTATTTGGTCTAGAATAATGCTGTCATGATTTTATTTGTCATTGGGTGTATCAGTACATGCATGCTCATATGTTCATACTTGTATGTGTATACTTCTCTATATAACTAGTTTGTTAAGTATGTAAAGGAGGTTTTTCTGTATGTTACACTCTCCAACATCTAACAAGCAATCAATAGACACACCTGTAACATCAGCATAACAATTACCTCATTGGATCAGTGTAGTATATTGTTTCCTACAAAAATGATATGGATGACATAGAGGAAATCATTATCCATTATTAGAAAATGCTTTTGTGTACATCATAGTCTAGACTTTCTTAAATCAATGGAGACATTTAAAAGGGGGCAAGTAAATTGATCTTGTGCTTCTGGAAGTGCATATTTATCCCTGTCGACTAGAAGTGAACTTCAGGTAACTAATTCAGATATGGAAGTTCAGGTTGTAGACTTGTAGAACTAGGTAAGAGGAACATCACCGAAGACACTTAGATATATTTAGATTTACCATATACATCTTCTGTTCCAAAGTGTAGATTAAAGTTTGATTGTGCTTCTTTCCCTAAAGGTAGATTGCAAATTTAGTTTGTTTTAAATCCCTAGCTAGATTCCAGTTACAAGTAATTAAAGTTCATGTTACAATCTCATAAATGATAATGAACTTTGAAGGCAGAATAAAATTATGCAATATTGAGAATGCAGTAATCAGACTTGTTGCAAAATTTGGAAAAGAAAAAAAAAACACCAAAACCAGGACGTAGTGTGGCATCAGGTCTTCAAAAAATTGAAACGTCCCAAACAGTTTCTTGTTGAGGAGGAGGGAAGAAAGCTGTGTTTTCTATACTCACATCATGCAGCACTGAACAAGCAGCACACAGAAATATGACCTCAACATAATGACTATACCTGGACAGTGCAGTGCACTACCCCTACCCCCAACAGATAATTTCCTTATTATTACATATCTAGGGTAGGAGTTCTTTTAAAAAAAGTCTAGAGCGGCGTTTCCTTTTTTCTGGTTTTGTGTGTTGTTTTAGTGAGGTTTTAGTGCCTTTCATTGGATGGGATTATATTGATACCTGATCAACTTACACTTTCTCAAACACAATTTCTAGTTAGTGTTACTTGACAGAAAGTTACTTGACAGTTTATCTACACACTTATCTTCCCATGTGGATTTAAACATTTCAATTTTAACATATTCTGTAATTCCATTAAGCGATCCGTTTGAGATGGTAGTGAACGTTGTTTTCTTCCTCTTCACCTTGTATTATTCAAATACCGCACGTGACAAAAAAATATTTCTCCTGAGTTCTTTTCTTGCTTCCTGCTTACAGGCTGCAGATTTAGTGACACCCAGACCCAGAGAGAAATAAGTATTTCTCTCCCAAATAAGAACTTGAATCTGACTCTAACCGCTCTATTACAGTTCAGCAGACTTGCTCATTTCACACCTGCAGACAACTGATGAAATAACTGTCTCCAAAGCAAAAGGCTCCATTAGCTATTACAATTGAAGTTTACCGAGATTACCAAGAAGAATTAGCTTCTAAACTGAGAATAAGTAAACATACAAATCTCATGGCTTTCCTTGCCATCTGTTTGCTAGCCTTGGAAAACAGATATTGCAACTTTATGAAAAAGTTGAAGAACAGCTACTGTTGACCTTAGCGGAAAAGAACAGAGGAATTGTGTTGTTAGCCAAAGGAAAAGTTAACTGTGTCATGTGTAGATTTTAATATTTAATGAACCTATATGGCTGCAATCCATTATGTGACAATTTAATTATATGACAAAAAAGTTTGATAAATAATATTGTGGTAGGACACCTAATTCATTATTTAACAAAAAAATCAATACTTTCATAAATCATATTTCTACACACACATATATTCACACACACACAAGCTTTTTCAAGTAGGCAAAAATCGAGACTTCAAATGCTATTTATTTTTTGTTTAGAACAAGTTCAAATTGAAGTTTAATCAGGCCTAGATGGGAATAATTTTTTTTTACTTTTTTAAATGGGTAGATCAGAAACAGTTGCTGACAGATATTTTTCCTCTGATAGCTTCCTGAAAGTGTTGTATAACTAGACGGACTATCTTCTGTATTTAACAGACAAAGATGAAACGGCAAATTCCACTATTCTTAATCACACAAAACTGCTGTTTGAGTCAATAGGATCACTGTGTAGCCAAGCACGCAAAAAAGTTTTTTCAGGTTTAGTGCTCAAGTTTAGACACAACATTACAATCAATAGCAGGCAACAAAGGAAATCCTCCCGAAGGAAGAACCATGGTAATGATTTACAGTAAAGGACTACTTTTTATTTCTCCAAACTATTTATATAAAAGCAGTATCAGGGGAGTCATCCCTGTGGCATGCCAAAATTTTAACATGAGAAAACAAAGAGAACAAGGAAGTCGGACAGGTGGAGCAGAAGTAGGACACCACGCACATGGCAAGGGAGGAGCGGATACACCACAGGGTGCAGTGAAGTCCAAATTCCTGCATTCAGGAATGAGGGGTAGGTGGAAACGAGCAAAGGGGAATAGGAAAGGAAATCAGGGATGAGGCATGTGAAGAAGAATTGGCAATTAGCAACTATCCAAGATCACTTTCTGTGGTTCACGTAATTAATTTATTAAGACTGTGTAGAAAAAAATTACTCTTCCCCAACCACTTAAGCTCTCCCATGCTTCCACATTTCCTGTGTCGGTGTCTATTGGTTCATCATACAGTTCCTGACATTTTGTGACTCCAACACATGTGGGATAACTCAAGGCCTCAATGTTTTCAAGTTGTGCAAAACAGTCCTAATCCAATTTGGCAAAATTATAGCCTTAATATTTAGGCACAGTTCCGCTAGGCAGTTCTGCTTGTAGATCATCTTTGAACTTGGATACTGACAATTCACACTCATGTTTTCAGGAAATTTGTTTCTTAAAAAAATGTTTAAAAAAAGACCACTTTCTTATAGCTGTCCAGCCTACTATTTATGTCAAGTATATTTATTATACACTTTTAAGGCTGCCTAGTATACTGCTAATGTACTGTTTTGTTTTGTTCTGACAGCATCAACAGCTGTTTGTCACAATGGGTTTGTTGCCTATTTTTTTTTTAATGTACTTCTAATCTAGGACTTGGTCTAGGGAGCTCATTCTCCCGTTGTGAACTTATGCAATTAAGTTTTCATTATGTGGCATCTTTGCTTTGGCTGACTGGGATTGCAGAATGGTTCTTGGTGTTAAGGTTCTTTTTTATGGGAGTTTGAGGAATTCATGTGGGCCCACATGAAAACAAATTGACGAACAAATCTCTCCTTCCTGAGGTTTTCTTGAGAAGATATTCATGCTACAAATATAAATATGTATCTATGCATCTAGATATACATAAACAAGTCAAGTTCTAAATACCAGAAGAGAAAAATATAGCATTCATTATCTTTTGGTGCACAAATTACAAATTTGATGTTTACTAGAAATGCTCTTCTGAAAATAGGAAACTCTGGAAAAAAGAGTTCTGTTTTTGAAAACAAAGTTTTTCTCACTCACCAATGCATGACCTGATCAAGTCTTTTCCCCCTTATCCCAAATTATCCATAAAGACATCTGCATTTGAATTATTAAGTTCCTTTTGTAGGACAGTATATCACATTAGCCTTAAGGTAGTCCAACTGTAATGCTACCTTAGTACTGTGAGGATTTTGAATTATTGCAGGAGGGGTTACTGCTGCTTTGATAATTTAATTTGGCTGGGTGGCTGCAGTTTATTGCAGGTCTTTTTGGTTGAAATGTACACAGAAATGCTACATGATGCCTGCTTCCAGTCAGGGTCACTGCTTTATCCCATTGTATCCATACATCCTGTGCTGGGAACTACAAAGTAGGTGTGCAATATCATGGAATGGTATAATTCTCCTCTAGCTTGTGGTGGTCACTTTAAAAGCAAGCTATGCTGTGTGCAAGACGTCAAATGAAAGAATTTGATAATTTTTTTTTCCTCTTTCAGTTGATTACAAATGAAAGAAGAAAATACTTAGGTTCTTGGGATTTTGCATTTGTAACTAAAAAAAATTATATTTGGAGATACCAAAGCAGTTCAGGTTTATATAATTTTATTTCCTAAATATTTTTTAAAAAAATATTTTCAGAAAAAAACATATTTCATCTTTAGGGCTAAGGCTTTTGTTTTAGCTTTTTTACCTATTTTTAAAAGGGTAATACAATTTTTTCAGTTTTCTCTTGAATTCTCTTCTACAGCTTAGAATGTTTTAAATAGCAGAATAAAGAAACTCATTGTAGTGAAACAATTACTTCATTAAGTATCCTTTGAGTTTTCATAATCATTGTTTTTCTCTGTTTATAAACAGTTGGCTTTGATTATTTGTTTATTCATTACCTAATCTTGATCAGCTAAATTGTTTGGTTCCTAGGATCTGGCTGCATGTCTATAGTGTAATTAGAAAAACAAAAATTATCCAGATACAAAGGAAGTATGAGAGTTTGCCATTGAAACTGTATCTGATGTCCACAATTGAAAAGTCTTAGTGTCTTTTCCCTTAAAATAAAAGATGTAGGAAAGATGCTGTTACTTGTAAACAAATTGTCCTATGTGCATGGTATGCCAAGCTTAGTATAATTCCACTTCTCCAATCTCATGAACAATATAAAATGTTGAACATATTAGTGAAAAGTTAAAATTCATTGAAGTCTAAAACTTTAAAGTATGATTTTGCTGTATTTTGAATTATTTGAATGATTATTTTGAATCTTGTATTGGGGAACATATTGTATGAAGTCACACATCATATTTGTAACATCCCTACAGGTGTATTATGCCATGTATGTAGAAGCCATTTCCTTTTGCACCTTATCTTGCTCAAAGTAATTATCAACAAACACCCTAACACTCTTCTGCATATGTACTATGACATTAAAAAATTAAATTAATTAACACCTGGATAACTAATGATGAATTCCCACCACAGTACAATGGTATAGCTGCACTGAATTCTTTAAGAGGGACAGCATTCTTGCTATCCAAGTGTTAGTGGCTGATGAAGTAAGAGGAAGGATAATGATTGTCATCAGATTGCTTGACTGAATAGTGAATGGCATTACTAAAGGCACCAGACTTTTTTGCTAAGCTAGGAATGAAAGCATTTTGAACTATATATCTCCTGAAAGGAACAGACAAGGCCAACAGGCATGTTTTTGCATGCACCTCCAGTACCAGTCACATAAGCTATTTATCAGAAAAAGATAAACTGGTAAGTGACCTGGGCAGGGTAGATTTTGTAAGGAAAAAAAAAAAAAAAGAGCAAAACATTAAACACACTAGCAGATCTTTCAGGAACTGAAAAGGCAAATTGAAATTCTGAAGTCTCTTTCCCAGGGAAGAAATTGATCTGGCCACATAACTTCACCAGTCAATCAATATTCTCAATTCCAAAAATATTTACTGAATTGAGCACACTGAGCTAGAAGAGCTTTGTACTTACTTCTGAAGGTGAGTTGAGCCTGGCACAAATTCTGATCCCGCTGACATATATAAAGACCCAAGGCACAAAGCCTTAATTATGATTCCTATGAAAATCACAGGAGATGTTAACCAACAGGGTGTGCCTACAGCTCCATTAAGTGAAGGCTTCCTCTCCCCTGAGTAGTACACAATGCATCCTAATAGTGCAGATGATCTGTAAAGAAAAGTGTTGTTTTAAAAAATGTTACATGAGGGTTATCTGTTGCTCCTAATCAGGAATGTATACTTTGCTGGCTTTTGCTATTGGACTTGTTGATCACTGAGTACATGTTGATCAGGCTCGCTGGGTGTCTTCCCTGTATCTATGGGTTTTGTGATTGAGGCCCTACCTTTACCTCTGATTTAAATAAATAATAAGTGCTGATAGAACCAGAGGTCATTTGTGTCTGATGCAGACTGGTATTAAAAGCACGTTGGCCAAAATGGCACTAGAAATAAAATATCAAAGCCCCTCTGGTGTATTTGAATGGTGCTCCACTAATTATCTAGAACAACTTCAGAAATGGTCTACTAACTTCAAACATACTAAGTATGTGCATGTCTGTGGGGTGTCCCTTAAAATACTGATCTCTTTCAAAAGAGACTTAATCCTCTGTGAGAGCAAATCTAAGCACACAGCATGAAAGAAATCAATGTGTCCTTGCACTGCAAGGCAACTATTTCAGAGTCACAAAGCTTATTCCAATAGTGTTTAGCATGCCCTTCTTCACCTGTCATACCAGAGGCAATTGTAATATAAAATAAATGGTTTTTATCAGCTGTTTCTGGATGTTGCATTTCTAGATGACCTAATCCCATTACCACATTTTGACTAATTTCTATAGAAATATTAATTTGCATTCTTAAAATTATCTTATTTTTACGTTATAATTTTTTATTCTTATTTATAATGCTTGAAAATCTTTCCCTTGCTACTTAAAAGATACTAATCATAAACCACGACTGCCTGCTCCTAGACAGAAAGGTAATGCAGGATTTAAACATGAAGTAGCTGGAGACTGACTATTCCAGGTATTCCATCAGACCTATAACATGTTAAGGAAACTGTTTTGCAGAAAACACTCAATTTATATTCTTAGCATATGAATATTCATTTGTATTCTGAATGGACAGTCTGGGTGCATTTCATTATTTCCTAGACTAAATATTTATTGTGCTTAATTTGGCATTTTTGGAAAATTCTGTTTCTATTTATCAGCTTTTGAAAACAACGTGTGGTCATAAATGCACTGAAAATTTAGCAAGACAAAAATTGTTTGTTTTACTCAGTTCTGTGTCTGTGAGATGGGACTAAGGTGCAGTATCCCTCACAAAAGAAAAAAAAAAAAGAGAGAATATGCTTCAAAGACAAGACAAGACTTTGGAACGCTGGAGATATATTTAAATGTATTGTTGTCTCCATTTTCAGACACTATGGCAGTGAGGATCACATCAGTACCCAACACAGAAATAAAAGCAACAGATACATACGAATGCTGTTCAAAAGCAGTAACTTAACACTGTAGCTCAGGTTTGATACTGCATTTCAGATTGGTCCTCAGTAATTCAGTACCATACACACAGTAATAAAATTATATTAGATTTGTTTCTGTTCCTTTTTAAAGGACTGGGAATATAGACTTATTTTCCAACAGTTAACACTTTATTATCTTATCTATTACTTGTCCCTTAGTGCATTGCTCTTAATTCTTCAACTTGCTTTGCCATAAAGCATAGATAGGAAATAGCATATGGAAACATTATTTGTGTCACAAAAATTCAGTAGTAATGAAATAAAACATGAAACTAATCAAAATTTTGCTTATGAAGATCAGACATTTTATTTTGGTAATTTCTTTTAGACTGTTACAGCTGGATCAGAAATGGTGAAAACAACAAGTTTCAATTAACTGAGATTGCAAAGGACACTAGATATTTAATTTGGGATTTCAGTCTTCTATGTGCAACTGACAAGCTGACCAATATGAAGGCCTTTCATGAAAATTACTGTATGTATCAAAGTTTTAAATTATTCATATGAAGAAATGAAATGATCAACAAAACCACTGGATAATTAATGAAGTTGTCATAGTGACAAGACTAATAATAAGCTTCTCCTTGATAAATCATCAACAATTCCTCTGCTATAATCACAATAGCAATTTTACTGTATGTGTACAAGCTAGTGGAATAGAAATATCAAAATGTAAAATGTTTGCCAATAGTTCAATGTTTTTACATGATTTCACATAATTGGTTGCTGAGTCAGTAGGTAGCTGCTATGGATGTGAAATTACCAGACATAAACTATCATGGTGCAAGGTACATGGAAAAATAGTTTTTTCCTGATAATATTTTTAAGAAAAATACTAAGAAGAAGTAGCAGCAGCAGTAAGAAGATGTTTGTTTATACCTAATGAATCTAGTACCACTGTAAGGGGTGAAATAATCTGTGGGTTTCTTATTCTTTAAAGTTTCTGTTGGTTTAATCATACAGGATAAATGAAGACAAAAGACATTAGGATTATGATATGAAAAGTCAGAAGCTGCAACACAGCCTCATCAGACCTCTTCTATCTTGCTCTGTCTGAGCCTTCTGTGTCCCCCACCTCTACTTCTGAAGGCAATGTCTTAAAGTTCCCCCAAAGCAGCTGAAAAAAACAAAATACTGTTGGACCTTTTTCCAGATGTATGAACACTGGTGATGGGAAAGACTTACATTTTCTTTCCTGTCTTAGTATAAGAATTGCCAGTCAAATGAGGAAAGGTTTTCTCTGCAATATTAAATATGTTCATTTTGAAAGTTATTATAAAAAAAGAGGCTTTCACAGAGATAGAGCATATAACTGGAATGCAGAAACCTACTGGAAAATTAGCTAAAAGATACTCAATAGGATTTGATTGTTGTATGTGTGCTAAGAAAAACTGTATAAATTTACTTTTGAAAAGTTTCATATCTGTGTTTCTTCAAAGTTCCTGGAATAAACATCTGTTGAAGAACCAAACTTCTCTCAAAACAGAAATATTCAACACCCTATCATTCAGACTTTGCCTTCCCTAGTGTTTTTTTTTTTTTCCTCACTCATGCTCATAAAGTAATATCATGGTATCATTTGTTCTTCTGCTTTTCTAATACTATATGCGACATGTATAGATGGATAATTTTAACCCTTTATATTACAGTAAGAATCACCTCTCTAAAAAAAGTTAGATTTACTTCATTTTGTCAAAATACAGAAACAATAGACCTCCAAACTGTTTACTTCATCATTCTAACCTGTAACTGAGTGAAGGACTGGACAATTTGCTGGGATATGTGGAATATCCTATACTGTTTTTATTCCCCATTCCTTGGTAAACTGCTCTTTGTTCACATTCAACCAATGTTGAGAGTTTCCTATATGTTCAGGAAGCAGCATGTATTTCTTAATTGTGTACTTTGTTACTGGTTCTGCATGTTAATTAACCATGCCAGCATAGCTGCCTGCCCTTCTGTGACTCTGGACCATCCATTTGAGGCTGATGGGGCACCTTGTCCCCAAGGGAGTGGGAGACAGCCTGATCCCCTTCCAAAGACAAAGTGGCCACCAAGAATTAGTGGAAGGAAACCTATCCGTAAAGAACTGAGCTCTGTGGTCAGCAGCAGCCTGCTGGGGTTAGCATGCCCTTCTCCTCTTGCTCGCTGGTGCAGGGGAGCCCAACAGTACCCCTTTTCTTTCTTAAGACACAGGTATGCCAGGAAGCAGGCACTGGCTGCCTCTTGCCCATGTTGATTTCACTCATTCTTAGTTGCACTGAGCCTCTTGTTGTTTGTCACAGCAAAGTGAAATAGAACCGCAGATCAGAGCAGTTCTGGCATCGGAGACCAAAGCAATGTCCACTTCAGGTGTGGGCTGACTCATGCTCACTGAAACCCATGACCACACTTTTGATTTCAGTAGACCTTCAATGCACAGGACTGAAACAATGCAGTTGTAGATCAAACTCTGTAGCTTTAAACAATAAAGGGAAAGAAATAAGATATGGTCCCAATACTCTATTAGTTGACTGTGGGCACATATTTTCACACAAAACCTGAAAACCATAAACCCTCTGGGCATTAGTATTTCCATTTTTATGATAGAGGCATATGTTATTATAGATAGGAAAGTGTGGAGAGGAAAAGCAGCATATTCCAAGCAGTTCCCAAGAAAAAAAAAAAAAAAACCAACCACCCAGAATTTAGCAAGCTTTTGTTTAAAGATAGCTTGTTAAAATGCAGCTTTATAATTTTCTCATTGAAGAAAGTCATGCCAAGATTTTAACTCCATACACTAAATCACCTAAGATGAAGTCAGAACTGCAGAACCTAAACCACTATCACTACAGGCACTCCAGACGCTCTCTGTGCTGTCCCAGGAACATCTGCCATTTTCTTCTGGGTAAAAATATGTTGTTTGTAACTTGTCTTCTGTATACCCAGAGGCAGTGGTGGTTTTCCATTGCTTTTTAACTCTTACATGGAAAGTTTCATAGCCTTTTCTAGTCCACATCAATAGCTGCACCATAGTGCACTCACTAATCATGTGAACAATTGCAGATCTCCATTGTTTTAGGCACGGTGTACCGATGCTTTGTGCAGCAGAATAAGAGGCAGACTTTTTCAAGACACAAAGAAAATACACAGCTTGTTACGAACAGGGAAATCCCAAACCCTTTCCAGGTGTTCTTGGAGGCTGAAGAAAAATCAGCTTCCAACCAAGAGCTGCTCTCACTGGGGAGAGTGTGCTGCTGCACACACATATAGGGATCTCTGTGCCGAGTCCGTAGTAATGCTTTGGGAACGGGGTTGGGATCACAGAGGCATTTAACTTCCTACCTGGGAAGCTGCGATGTACAGATTCACAGCCATGATCCCATCATACTGAAAAGAAATAATGCGGGGAAACTGTGTTGCTGCTGTATGGAGAGAATCCTATTCCTCAGGTTATCGGCCTAGTTTCTATTCTTTTTACTGTATCCGAGTTTGGAACTTTGAAATGAGCTTATTATCAGATTCTAAAGCAACATAGATTTTGGTTTTTGTAAGTATACTATAAAAATACTTTGGTTACATGTATTTATGACTCTCATTCTTCTGAACGTTAAATATGCAAATACCCTATAATGTATTTAAAGGAAGGTAAAGAATCTTAGCAATATCACTGCATTGGTTCTTTGCAGTTTCAGGACATCTAGATGCAACTGAGTAACAGTTAAAGCATCCTTTGCTAGGGCATTTCTTTAAGTTTATTTATGAAAACATATTCTAAGCATGTACGCTAAATGTGATAACTTGGCATTGCATTGGCAAATCTGGTTCCATATCATTTGGATCACAGATTTCACGACATCTTACACTCTGCTCTTACAAAAAGCCAAAGGCAGTGTTTTTGTCAAGTGAGAAGGAATGATATGCTGTGAGACAGACGGTGGAGAATGCATAGCTTGCTGATTTTTTGGGGAGGTAGATTGCAGGGATTAGAGTGTGTGGGGTTTTTTTTGTTTTTGTTTTTGGGTTTGGTTTTGTTGTCGTTTTTTTTTTTTTTTAACGAAATGCAGAGGGCTAACAAAACCCGCCATTTCAAGTTTTCTTTATTTCTTATACAAAATAATAGTTTCCTGATTGCCATGAGACAGAATGCTGAAGTGTGAAAATACTGTAGCAGATGTGGTGGCAACACATGTCATTTCTGTGCATACGCTGAGATTTTTCTCATGAGACTCTTAAACATATGCAATGAAGCATTCAATACACACAGTTAATATCTAACAGTGATTCCTGCATGTGTTTGTGTACGATACTGGCAATCCCTGGAATGACTGCCAGCTTTTACAAATAAAAGATAGGTATGACAACATCCTGCTAGATTGCTATATCCCAATCAAAATAGAGGGACTGATTTTGTTTTTACAGTTATTGTTTGGCATTCTTTAAGTAGGAAGTAATTAATATAACCAGGCAGGAGGACAACTGTCTCATGGAATATACAATCCTTTTGTAATTTGATTCAATTTTTTTTGAGGCATAATTCTTCAGTGAATTGTCTACCTTCTCCTCCTTGTGCTTTTATCAACTGAAAAAAGACAAGAGACAAAAGAATGAAAGAAAACGGCAATGACATTGTCAGTGTGACTGTAAACTTTATGTTGAAAAATTGTCCTTTTGCATGTTAAGTCAATTCCTGCTGGGAAAGGGCAGCTGATCCTAGACATTATTCAGCAAGCTCCATTTGTATGTTCTTTCACTGGAACACATGCTAGTGAGATGGATGATTAAAATCTTATAAACCCTAGTGCTCTCCCTAGACTCAAATTCTGCTTTTGTTCTTCAGCTCTCAGAACATTTACGAACAAAACCCAAACAGTAGTCGTAGAAAGAAATAAAAGCTAAATTCCTCTCTTAAAGAGGTGAAAAAGAAGATGTGAGGTAACCACATGGGTCACATGTCAATGGGGGACACAACTAAACTCTTGAGGAACAACCGTGTCATTGAACTTAGTATTTGGTTTTAGCATCATGAGTTTTTAAACACTTTTTAGAATTCTAATGGCAACCTCTGCTCTATGCCAAACCAATTTCTGATAAAAAATCTTAGATCCAGAATTTATTATTGTTATTATTAAATATTGCAAACTCTATCCCTTACATTTACTTTTCTGTCTCTAGTCAGAGATTTTGCTGTTCACAATCATATTCTCACGCCTGCACCTTCGGTGGTCCCTATGCATCCAAAGGTAAAACGTAGCCTGGGATCTATTTAACTTCAGCTTATTTTAAAACAGAGAAAATTATTACTGGCTTGAATATATATATATGTCACCATATAATTCTTATATCTATATCTTCTATATCTATTTTACAGCTAAAATTAAATAATTTTCATCTTAAATAAATCAATATACCCTTTTTTGTTGTTTTAAGAGAACAAAGAACAAGTATTCAAATTTAGCAATTCTAAATAAAACCTCCTAAAATGCTTCAATGCTTCTCTACCAAAGAGCAAGCAAGTAAATGCTAAATATGAAAATAATGTACTGTAATTGGACTGAACTCTCATTTTTCGGATTCACATTTATAAAAATCCATGTGATATAAATAATTATCGTGTTGAATTAGTGCTAGTCCATTCACATCACAAACATACAGACGCTTTGATCACACTTCTAGTACCCTCCATAGAAATGCATATATCATGTGAATGAGAAGTCACATTTTGCTATTGCAACCAAGTGTGGATACTCATGATTCAGGAAACAGTTGCTATGCGTTTTAATAAAGTGTTTTAATCTTGCAACTGGGCCCACGTAAAAGAATCTTGTGTGTTTCGAGAACCACACTAAATCAGAAAGGCTCTGAGGAAAGTGACATGCCAGGGTGTTCACTGCTGTCTGGTTCAGGCTGTAAGACTTAAGCATTCAGTTATAAAATCACGGTGAATACTATTATTATAGCCACACTTGCTTAATAAAAAATACACTTCTTTTATTATCTAGTATGTCTGCCAACCATCTGTGAGTTGATGAGGAATATCAAAAAAAGTGAGGGAGAACTGAGCTGTCTATGAAAGTCTATTTAAAAAAAAAAAAACGCTAAAAATAATAGGGCTAATTTTGTTTCTGTCTGATTTTTGGAAGTTGAAAAGCCCCCTTGGTTTCAGTGGAGCCAAACTAATTTTCATCTGCTATATATCCATTCCTTAGCATATATAAAACTTCTGTTACTCATCCCCATTTCTGTCTTTTAAAGCTGAAACAGTTTAAAGAAAAAACCCAACAAAACGCAAGCCAAAGCTGAAGCCACTGGAAGTGCAATTAGTACTTCACCTTAAATCTGTTTATACTTAAAAATATACACACTTTTATTCAATTTTATTATAAGCTTGCATTTGTATAACAATACATGTTTTGTTATAATACATTTTCTGTTATAATATAATATAATCTGCCTAGAAAGGTGTTTAAATCTTATTATTTGTAGATGAGTTATAGTTAGAAAAGCATATTCACTAAAGCCTGGAATTTTACCCACGTGTTTTGAGGGGTTTGGTGGGCAGTTACAGAATAAAATAATATTCTTCCTTGGCACTTCAGTCTTGGAAGAAAATAAAATATTTCAACATAAGGCTGCAAAAACAAACATAACAAAAACTGATAGTGGTTTTGTAATCATTCTGCACATTTTATTGGCAGGCTACTTTTCTGAGGGGTTTGTGAGGAATGCAACTCAATGACAAACTGAGCCCTGTCTATGAAAAATCAATTTTTTTGATTGGATTTTAAAAAGGCATTTCCATATGGTACCATTGCACATCACTTATGAGGCTTGAAATGTGGCGGAGTGTAGCATTTCCCATTTAGCAAGCCAAGAACATATCCTACGGACTGTAGAAAAGTATTTCACTGCATGTGCAACTACAGTTTTCAGCTGAGAGAAGGGGATCATTGATCTGATTCACAGCCATCTCCTTGGAATGATTCCATCCTTTGTGAGTGGTTCTTCCCCAAGCCTGCATATCACCTGGATTTCACATGATCTCCCAAATCAGGGTCATAATTCTGCATACACATGCATAAGTGCTAATTTTCCTGTCAACCACCTATTGAACTAATTGATTATTCATAGACATATTTTTCACTGGCATATGCTATACATGACCTGTGTAAGTTTTTGCAGGAACAAGATCAAGGAGTAAATAGTTTGCAGAGGGATACATCTCCTTTTTGACAGGAATTTAAGATTAAGGATTAAGAGTCCACATAAAAAATAAGAGAGGACTAATGAAGGTCAAGCTGTGAAATACCCAGCGTGAAGTATATATGGGAATTGAAATAAGAAGATGTCATAGACAGTATTTGATAGTCAATAAAGAATTAGCATTCAAATTCCGCAATTCACTCTCTACAGCTTCTAGATATTAGTGCAATAAATCTTGCAAGTATTAAAATATATGTAAATGTGGCCTTATTTTCTTCACAGGCATTGCACCCTTGAAGCTCACATTTTCAAGTTCACTGTAATCATTAGAAGTAGGTAGTTACTGAAAGAATACATTTTCACCTTGCTGCAAGCCCTTAGAGAATTCAGGAAAATACCAGGTTCTGCAAGACTTATGACAGAATGGCTGGAACTGGCTTGTGAAGGAAACTTGCAGAACAAAGTCCAATCCCCTGTTATTTCAGGTGGCCATATGATAGAATCTGTTAAAAAATAAGATTAATCTCCATCCTAAAACTAATTAACTTTTTGCCCCCGTGACTCCCACTGGGAGAGTCTATCTTCCAGCATCTCATGACTCTGCCAGTTAAACACTTCTTCATTTTCAACATACATTTATCTGGAGCCATCTTATACCTAACTTCTCTAGTGGTATTTTTCCTTAGCTCTTTTCCCATTTCACTTTTGCCTGCTGCAGCAGTTATAGACAGCAATTCTAAAGCCTCATTTCTTTTCCATTTTGTCTAAGACAATATCCTGCATTTTTCTCTCTTGTAATATTCGCTATCCCTAGCCACTCTAGTAGCTTTATGCTGCAACTCTCCTAGGCTGAGTTGCCTTTTTTTGACTTTGGGTCAAGAGGACTGTACATTGTGGTCCAATGAGAGCCTACCAGTGCCCTGTACAAACACAGAAATACCTGTCTCTACTAGTAGGATAGCTAGTCACGTCTTTCAGTCACATTTCTGGTTCTCAGGGCTACATCCTATTGGTAGCTCAAATATACTGGTGTTGCTCAGAGGAATCAGAGACTTCTCTCCCTCAGATATTTTCTTATCACAGATCATGCAGGTCTTTCCATGTAATAACTTTGTCAACAGCAAATTTTACCATTATATTCCTATTTTTAATACTGAAGATATCAAAATATTAAATACTACTGGTCATAATTCTGGATGAACCCACTAATGAATGAATGATTCTTCTAATTTACTCTTTAATATTTGCCTCTGATTCAGTTTCTACTTGCTTTACAGTTTCTCTGTTATATCCCTGTCTTCTCATTCTTCACGAATTAGGTTAAATCAAATGCTTTGGTGAATCCAAATAAAGGATGCAAGCATGCAATAGAACTTCTCCATTTATAAAATCATTACATACCATACGTCCGTGTAATTTTTATTGTATTTTCCCTTTAATGTTTTTATTTGATGCTTTTTAATCTATATTTGTTTCAGAATCTTACCTATACTGAGATGGAACCAGCAAGCCTGTTTACTTTCATGTCTCTCCTATTGAGGTCTTGGTTCTTCACAGCTCATCTGCTCACAGAATTCAATTTAATTCTTTTTTTCAAATTTTATCTCTCTGAAAATATTTATCCTTCCACATAATTTTGTCTGAATGAATTAATGACTGCTCACTTACACACTACCATGGTAGCAGTCATAGAACATTAAATATTTAAAAAATAAAACCTTTAGAACTGATTGAAAAATTAGTGAAGAAATTTGTTGACTGCACTTGCAAGCGTAACTGGGTTACAATATACAATACAAATATTACTCTAATAGTAGCAGTATACAATAAACTTCAGGAAAGTCAAGATATTTCACTGACATATTGGAACAAAACAGTTCCCAATATTTATCTTACTAATAACACCACAGATGATTCATGTCTATATTCAGATCTGTCCTGTGAGAATCATCAAAAACTTTCCTCCCACTATGCTTCTCCAAAGAAAACGTGATGTTAAAGAGATGCTGTTTTATTCCTCCTCCCACTACTACACAATCAGTAATAATTTACACTTTTACTCCAACTTTTTTTTTATTTATTTCTGTCTTCCTGTCATGGTTTCAGCCAAAATTACCAAAACCAGACTGACAGATGGCCTTCCCTCCCCCCAAAAAAGAAAGGAGAGGAAGAGAATAAGAAGATATATGAGTTTAGAATGAAATAAACTACTTTAATGAAGTATTAATATTAAAATTAAAACAAAAAAAAAAAAGGAAGAAAATAATGAAATACATACAATATAGACAAAATGGCATGAAGCTCCCAGGATGATAATCACGTTACCAGCAGATATCAGGAAAAGTCACAGACTGGACTTGGTGATCAGTAGGAGCTGGATTCCAGATCTGGAGTCAGGAATGCTCAGATTGGGGTCAATGGTAGACATACAGCCAGGGTCCTCCTCAGACCTCAGCCATCGAAGAAAAAGCGTTGACTCTTTAATCCCTCAGCTTTTATACTGAGCATGACATGGATGGGATGGAATACCCCAGTTGGTCAGTTTTGGGTCACCTGTCCTGTCCAATTCTCCCTACAGTTGTGACCCCTCTACACTCTTCCTCTTCCGACCCTCCAATGGGGCTAATAACGAAATTACCTGACCTTGGTTGTTATAGCAGTAAGTACAAGCAAGGGCCTCTCTGCGTACCATTCCTTGGGATAATCAGGTCTTATCACTGTGAGGGTGGGCAGTTTCTGAACAATGTGCTGTTAATTTCAGAGTTTAGTTAGTTAGAAGAGGCCCAACTAAAAAAGTAAAATTGTAAAACAGAAAATTGGTTCTGTTTTACCTCAAATCAGGACACTTCCTTAACAGCATATCATATACCATATCTTGATTTGGTTCTAAAGATATCCCTACCACACAGCAGGATTGGGGCAAATCTGACTTCTGCCCTTCAGAGCTGAAATCTCTTCTTGAGTCATTTACAAACACAATTTATCTAGCCAAGAACCTTTGTCAGTTTTTTACAAAAAACCCCCAATGTTGCCCCCTTGAGCAGCAGAATAAATTATATCCACTGGAGGGAAGAGATGCTATCTGGAAAGACTTGGACATGTTTGAGAGTTGAACCTGTGTGAACCTCATGAAGTTCATCAAGTGCAAGGTCCTGCATGTGGGTCATGCACAAATACAGACTGGGCAGAGAATGGATTGATAGCAGCCCTGCAGAGAAGGACTTGGGAGTACTTGTGGATGAGAAGCTCAACATGAGTCAGCAATGTGCATTCACACCACCTGGGCTACTTCAAAAGAAGCGTGGCCAGCAGGTCAAGGGAGGTGATTCCGCCCTTCTACACCACTCTCTTGAAACCCCACCTGGAGAACTGCATCCACCTTTGAAGTTCTCAGCACAGGAAGGACATGGGTCTTTTGGAGTGAGTCCAGAGGAGAGCCACGAAGATGATCAGAGGGCTGGAGCACCTCTTCTATGAAGACAGGCTGAAACAGTTGGGATTGTTCAGCCTGGAGAAGAGGAGGCTCCATGCAGAACTTATAGCAGCCTTCCAGTACTTAAAGGGGGCCCAGTACTTACAGGAGAGATGGGAGTGTAGTGATAGGACAAGAGGTAATGTCTTTAAACTGTAAGAGGGTAGATTCAAATTAGATATTAGGAAAAAGTTATTTTCTGTGAGGGTATTGAGACACTGAAAGAGATTGCTCAGAGAAGTTGTGGTTGTACTGTGGATGCATGGAGGTGTTCAAGGCCAGGTTGGAAGGGGATTTGAGCTACCTGGTCTAGTGGGAGGTGTCCCTGCCCATGGCAGGGAGGTTGGAACTCAATGATCTTTAAGGTCCCTTCCAACTCTAACCATTCTATGATTCTGTTCCTCAAGATCTTTGCTTTTTACTTTGCCCCCCATCCCTTACTGCCTACCTCCTGAGGACCAGACACCATCTCAAAAAGTAGTGGGCCCAGTAAATCCAGCACGTCCCATTTGCTAGTTCATTCAGAGAACAGACATAACAGTCCTTCAGCACAATGTGGACGTCACCCTTCTGATCCCATCTGAAATCCTACACCCTAAATTGAAGTTTGGCCTTTGTTTTTCAAGCTTTGATCAGAACACATTCCGGGTAAGTTTTTCTGACCTCTTCTAGAGGAAACAGGCAGAATGCTTCAACTTCCTATTTTATTTATCCAGCTACTGGTCTAGTAAATTTAGCACTTTCTTTTTGTTTTATCTATCTTACACTTATTTTTTTTCTTGTGTCCTAAATCAGGTGCAAAGATTATGCAGTCACTGCTGAATTTCTCCTCTCACTCCTTAAATTAAAGCTCTTCTTGTCAACATCACAGAATTTGGCAGTAATGCTAAATCTTTAGACATCCATCAGAAATTATCAGTTTAATCAGAGATTAAGAGAACTATCCTGTAAGAGAATATCATGCCAATGGGACTTACCAGAGAGAATTAATTATATTACAAATTGTATTAAATGACATTGGGAGTCCTAAACTTTTTTATGTTGAAAAAAGATTGCATTCTTAAAAGCTCTCGAGTGAATAAGAGGAAACAGCAAGCTCAGAAATACGTTAGAACTATATCTTCAGAAGAAAATGTATTAGGAGTGACCGCCTCTGAAAGTTACTTTCTGAATGACCCCTGGAGCATGTTTGCTACTCAAAATAGCATTAAGTAAATGTCATCTAGAAAATGGAACCATTACAGAAAGACATTATACATACAGTGAGAGAGATGCATATTTGTTGCTAATATACACCCCTATTTATAAATTTAGAGGTGAGAAGATCTCCCGTGCAGGGAAAAAGTGCCTCATCTTTGCTGGGCGCAGCAAGGACCTCTCATTTGCTCTATGGATATGGGAATGGCTTCCATAAAGATAGCCTCTTTGCTTGCACTACCTTTTCACTGACCTTCTCAAGGGTTCCTTAGCAGCAATAATATGGGTGGCAAAAGGGTATTCTGCTCAATATCTTTGGAGAAAGGAAAAGTGAGTTGTTTAATGAATATCTAGTTTAAAGATATTCATATTTCCAGGCCCTAAAATTTTTGTAAGGGGTGCAAATTGACATACTGTGCTGTGCAGCTAATATTACCTTATTTTAATCTGCTATACATACCAAGTCTTGGTACCATCTTGGAAAACACAGAGAAATACAAGTACTAAATATTCCTTATAATTATGCAAAATGTAAAAAGCAAGCTGGAAAAAAATAGAAAGGAAGTCTGGACTTCGTTCCTGAAACTTGTTTGATATATTTTGAAAATGTACAATGGCTCCATAGATCACAGTGCTCCCAAAAGGTAAAACCATAGTCAAGAATAAATAATTATATTTGTGAAGGGATCTGGCCCTAGGCAGGCTTCTCAGCACATATTGTCTGTTCACTGTGGTGTTTGGGTTTGGTATGAAGATCACGTAGCTTGTATGCTTTTGGACAGTCTTTCATATTCCAATATATGTTGCAGCACACCTACCACATCCTCATTGTTTCTCAATTTTGACACTCTAAAGGGGAGGGACAATGCCACATTATATGTAAAAATGACTGAGACATTTCTGTTCTAATCTGCACACCAGTTGTTAACAGGTGACTCTTCTAAACCAAGGCAGGTATTCTTTCTGTCTCATTCACTATTCATACATACTGCAAAGTTGCTAAAGTAACAGTGTTACAAACCTTATGCTTGAGTATTCAGGCCATGTTATAAGTGGAAGCCATTTTAAGACATTTGGTACAAAAAGAATAAAAGAAGAACAGAAAATATCTCAACTGATGTTTTATTATTATAAAGATAAGACAGAATGATTAAAAAGGGATGGACTGATCATCTTATGGATAGATTCTGCTCTGCTTTCCTGAAAGTTAATTCTAAACTAATATTTTGTATTACAGAATTGTTCTATTCATATGCTTAATTAGAAATCCAATCAAACTATGCTGGGGAAAACACTGTGGAAAATGCACCCTCTACTGGCTTTTGAAAACATGTTATAGAACATAAATTTGGAGGCTTTCTAAATTTTATTCTCTGAAAATATATACATTTCATTCTTAAGGTCTTTTAATTTCTTATCCAGAAAGGTGGCAGAAAATTAATGACTTTATAATTTTTTTTTTTTTTTTTTACGAGTAGTTAAAGATGTTTTACATATTAGAATTTCTGAAAGGAAACAAATCAGAAGAAAGTATTTTAAGGGTATAAAATACATTGTTTTAATGAAGGACAACATATTGGTGCAAACTATACCTAACACCTACTTTATTATGAATATATCATAATGACAATGGTCATGAATATGGATTGATAAGAGAAATGCTTCCTGTAACTGTGATAGACAACAGATTTAGCTTTGATTCAGTATACCCAAAGAAAGAGGGACACGGTTATATAGTCAAAAGAGAAAACTAAGTGTGTTTGGAGCATCTAAATGGCATTTCTGAAGCATAGGTGTACAGATAATATGGTTCTAGTTTGCTCCCCAGCCTGTTGTGCATTTGGATAACTGAGCTACTTTCATTACCCGATGGCATAAATAAGACAGCCAAGTGTATCTATTGCATCAAGTAACAGATTTGATTTCTAAGCTGTATGTTCTTAGGTTTAGTGCCTACCTAGTCTCCATCACAGTGCATGTCCCTTGCGAAATCCATATGCAATATGCAGGTGCCTGAGGTATTTCCCTTTCCACCTTGGCACAGAGGTGACAGGCATGAATCCTTTCTAGTGAAACAGTGATTATGCTGAAAGGAGTACTGCAACTCCAGCAGGAATTTTTTTTTTTTTTTCAAAGAGCCCTAGGGCTTACCCTAGAACAACTCCTATTTAGCAACTGGTAGCTAAGAAAGGATGCCAAGAGGAATCACTGAGACATAAGTAAACCCTGCTGAAATAAATGGCCAGACTGACTTATGTCACTCTAGAGAGCTGTCACGTTATGACTGTACCCTCCTCAATGGGCTGTGCAGATAAAGATACTGTCTAATGATGTGTTACCACATAATGATAATGGTCTTCATGGAGCTTCTCCTTAATGATGTGTGTTACTTTATAATGATAATGGTCTTCTTGGAGACAGAATATAACTTTAATATCACAACCCCACTGAGGAGGCTATACTCAAAACATTACAACTCTTGTCCATGACCTCTGTTAGTCAGCGGGTGGTCATCAGAAGACAGAAAGAGTCTTCAAAAGGAAAAATAAAATTAAAGTGAAAGAACATACTCCTTCCAAGAAGATGGTAAAAATATTCTACAGAAGAAACACGCATATATATCTATATACACAGCATAACTTCTTTTTCTTCCACTATGCTTGTTTGCTTTTCCTCAAAAAGTATTTAAGGAAACTTAAATTGTTTTCTTTTTTTTTTTTTTTCCTTTTCAACAGCAACACATTGAAGTTTGCAGTTGGGAGATAAAAGCAAATTGGTACTAACCTCACAGAAAAATCGACCTTTTGTTTGTTGGAGAATCACAAAGGGACACGAGAACTTTTGTGCTGATTTCTCTCCTCCCTCACTCAGTGAACATTTTGGTCATATGTGGAGCAAGGCTCAATAGATCCTAGCACTTTTTGTAGAGGTAATTTAATTTTGTAGAAGTAATTTAAGAGGTAATTGTAAATTATAGAGGTAATCTATTAGATTCAATTAGTACAGTACTAAAACTCGGACATCTTTTTCATATTTTAATTTTTATCTGCTTATTCAAAGTAAACAGCTTCCTTATCAGAAGGTGTATATTTTTGCCTTTTATTGTATTGAAAATGTACCACAAATTATTTTCATATGCAAAACGAAAATACTTGTCTCCCTTAAAATATGTACTGTACCATGCTTTAATGAGAAACTAATTTCACTAATGTCAATTCCATCTTTACTTTCATTCATCCTTCTTTTGTTTTTTAATTTTTTTAATCTTTCTGCACTTAAAAGACAGCCCATAACATATACAAACTACTTAAACATTTTTAAAAAAGGTTTAAGTAAACTTTACCAATCAGAAAAAAAACAACCAACAAACTCTACTTCGGGAAAAAAAAGAGAGGTTCACTCCCTTTAATCTGTTTTATTCACAAGAAATTACCTTGAAACTTCATTTTCTTTCCTGTTAATACATAAAAGGAAGTGAGAGGCAAAAAAGTTTTGTGTACTACAGTCCTCTTCATGCAACTTCCTCTAAAGTCTCCAATAGCCTTAAGAATAAAGCCCCAGTTAGATATAACGTTAAGAGTGCCTCAAGACTGCAGATTTGACAGCTACAAAACCAGCAATATTCCTTATAAAATGAGCAAATTCAATAAGGAATTATTGATAAATATAGCTGCATATAATTTAATTTTTATGTATTCACCCTTCGGAATTTAATAGCATTATATCAATTGTGATGCCAGGAATGAAACTATACCATTTGGTACAGCTGATGGCAATGAGATATCATCTGAGTGTAACAAATCCAGCATTATTTTTTCCAAAAGTTCAGCTTTGGAGTGATGTAGAAACTTTAACTTAAACACCCACAGAAGAAAATAAATTCTATTAACTATTTTTTTTTCTCCTGCTTTTGGTCTCTATTGTATAATCATGTCATTCCATTAGAGATATTCTCCAATATTCACTGTAAAGTATTCTTAATTCTTAAATAAAGTATTCTTAATTTTTAGATCCTCTAAAGAGGATTTCATTATCTAGATATCTTATTTGCTAAAATTTTAACAAAATGTCATAATCAGTACATGAGATAACAGGTTTCCAAACCGCATGTTAATTTTGAAGAATTATCACTGGTGTGACTGAATGACCACTAATTTTTACAGATTTTGCAGATTTTAAGAGATATTATAAGCAGTTCTGCATGAAATATACCAATCTTGCACTTCAAAATGAGCCCATGTTGCTGTAAGTAAATATTTTCTAAACCGGAGGTTAGTAGAGTAGGAATGTTATGTCTTATCCTGTTGCCTCCTAGTACCTATTTTAATGCACATCATCAGAGGGAGCTACATTTCGCAGAATTCCAGTGTTGCTCTGATGCTCTTTGAAACATAGCCGGTGTTTCTTGAGCAGAACAGAGGTTCAGTCTTCTCCATCAGGTCAGAGTCAATATGAGTCAAATACTGAACGACTTTTTTGCCTTGGTCTTCACTGGCAAGGGCTCTAACCACACTGCCCAAATCATGGAACGCAAAACAAGGGCTATGAGAATGAAGAACTGCCCACTGTAGGAGAAGATCAGGTTTGAGACCATCAAAGGAACCTGAAAGTGCATAAACCCATGGGACCTGATGAAATCCCTCAATGATTCTTGAAGGAGCTGGCGGATGAAGTTGCAAAGCTGCTTTCCATCATATTTGAGAAGTTGTGGCAATCTGTTGAAGTTTCCGCTGACTGCAAAAGGGGAAACATAACCCCAAAATTCAAAAAGGGAAAAAAGGAAGACCCAGGGAACTACAGGCCGGTTAGTCTTACCTCTGTACCTGGTGAGATCATGGAGAAAATCCTCCTGGAATCTCTGCTAAGGCACTTCCATAATTCCCTGGATGGAACAAAATCACAGCAAGCCAAAGCAGGGCAGAAAGAGCCTTTTTGTTTCTGGATGGATCTACTTCTCTTCCTACCCTATGTATAATTTAGTTCTCACACTTTGTCCTGCTAGTCACAAGGACTCCAAGATCATTTTCCAGTAAAGCACTGCTTTATCCTCCTGATACTTTGGGACAAATGACCTTCTGCAGCAAGACAAGTGAGGCAGAGAAATAACACTGATCTGTGAAAGCTAAGGCAGGTTAGCAGTGGGACCAGAAAGGCAGGCCAAAATTAGTTGTTTGACAGCATACAAGCCTAAATGATAGTTCTGGTATGCTTTTATTTTTTTTATTTTTAGCCCCACCAGGGGTGCTGAAAATACATGTCTAGTTGTGTTAGCATAGTTACGATGGCTACAAATACTCTATTCATGTTAAAACTAAATTTTTAATACAATTATGTGAGGATATTTCTGTCATGTACATTCATTTCTATCCATTCAACCGGGTATAATTCTTTATCGCTTTTTAGTAAGGAATGACATTCATCTTTTTTTCCCCTTATTTTTGTGTATTGGTTAATATTTTGGTGCAATAAATACAATTCATACCAAAATACCTCCACACACCATTATAATATCACTGTCTAGATCCTGAAGCCCATAAAGCATCTACATAATACAGATTATGGCTTTGAAGCACAAATGTTCCCAGCCTAGATAATTTCTTCTCAGGTCTCAGAGTGTATTCTTTTTTTCACCTCCACATATCCCTTCCCGGGTTAGGTAATGCAAAACTGGTTCCTAAAGCATATTTCCACTATTAGCCCTCACCTTAGCATTCCTACCCTCCTTAGAGTGACTAAGGATTATTATTTATTTCTAGGCAGGCTTGTGTTTTGTTATTTTACCCTCAAGTATGATTAGATCCCAGTAAAAGTTGAGAGGAAACACTAAATTCCCTCACATGAATCTCTATTTGGATTAAGCATCACTACACAAACACGGAGAGAAACTCCTTATTCCCAAATACAAGAATTGTCTCTTGCCTCACAGTGACTAAATACTGCTTTTCCCATTTTTTCTGCTCTATATGTTATAATTTTGTTCTTGATATTTTAGTTTCACACCATGTGACTGACAGAGAGGAATAAAACATATGCAACATGCCAGAAATCGACACAAATACACTCATATAAAATTGGCATAGAACGCTAGAAAATCAAATCCCTTGAACGGGCATGAGTTGCCATACGATAGACTAGAAGTAGGTTCCAAACTAAATCAACAGCTTCAACTATGTCCAAATATTGCAGCCTTTTGGTAGTAAGGCAAGGCAAAGTTAGAATTCATCTTGTTACAGCCCCTTTACATTACATGTAGAACAACTGATTCCATCATCTATAAAAGACTAACACACATCTTAAAACTCTGGCCACCAGAACAGTTCTGAAAGATGATCCAAATTATCGTTCTTCTAGTTTCCTCTCAATAAAAACCATGGAAGACAGGACTACAAAGAAGATACTGCATTTGGGCCTGTTCCCTATAATTTAAAAAAAAAAATTACTGGAAACACTATCTTTTATGGCAAAAACAATGTAGCCTCTATGAACTTTTACCTTTTCAGAAATTTGAACTCTAGAGTAGATACTATAAATGCATCATATTCAGTATCTCCAAGCTAGACTTGTGCACAGGGTGCGAGCAATGTTTGTATCCCTATGTTTATTGTCCCATACTATTACGAGCAATGCTGCCCCATTCTGAGGTCTTCAGTCAGAGATATTTTGGACTGATATATACATGCTAAAAAAGAGCAGCACAGAAATGTGTTACTAAGAAAGTTAGTAACAATTTCCTTAAACCCCCCTGATAAAAATTAAAAACTTTAGTGCAAAATTTGCAGTTTCATAAATACAGTTAAGACTTTTTCTCTTACAGATGGAAAGAATTAACCGAGGAAATCAAACTAAGCCAGCAATTAAAATAGCGTTAGCATTACATTAACAGTTTGTTCAGTAATGAAAACCATCAATTGCCAACTGTAATGAAATGCATTATTAAAGACATAACGAGGGTGTAAATACAAAATGCTGCATAAAGATATAATCTGAAGGAGTTACCCAGAGTGGGAAATAATTAACGTAGACTAACAGCAGCAATACAAAACAAGTGAGAGCTACCGTGGGTTGTAAATCAAAGGAAAAAGGAATACACTTTGACCTGTCCCTGTGAATGCAGGAAGACATATATTTTTGAGGTAGCTTGCAGGGAAGTGGATAATCTAACCACTACAGGCAATGAGTGAATGATAATAACTATGTGTGC
This sequence comes from Nycticryphes semicollaris, assembly GCA_013400055.1. Taxonomy (NCBI): domain Eukaryota; kingdom Metazoa; phylum Chordata; class Aves; order Charadriiformes; family Rostratulidae; genus Nycticryphes; species Nycticryphes semicollaris. The sequence goes on along the minus strand of VXBJ01002604.1, from coordinate 190,856 downwards.
TGTAGACAATGATGTCTTCAACTCTAGCAGAGTTCCCACAATCAGCAATTCCTTTTTGCTGCAAGGGGCTAACATTTTCCCCACTAAGAAGGTATCAGATAGAGAGCAGACATGCCCTTCTTCCATTAATCAGCTTTTTAAAAACACACATTCCCCTTCCCATTCTCTACAGATTCCAACTAAATTATTGCAACAAGAAACTATCGAAGTGGATCATTGAGCGGATCATAGATTACATATCTTTTTAGCCATGTTGCCATAATCATGATTATGCTCAGGCCTGTGTGCTTGGCATAGGAGCGGACAAGCTAGAACATAGGAGGTTCCACTCAAAACCCACCTGGACTTGTTCCTGTGTGACCTGATCTAGGTGTTCCTACTCTGGCAGGGGAATTGGACGACACGATCTTTCAAGGTCCCTTTCAATCCCTGATATTCTGTAACTCTGTGACATTGAAAGCAGGTATGGGGAAGTAAAGTGGTGTAGGAAGTGGCATGATAGTCTCATTCAGATAGAATACCTGAACCTGTTAGCAATGTTAATAGGCTACAGGGTGACCACAGAAGTGAGCCAGTTTGAAGTTAAAAGGAAGATTAGAAAAAAGGACAGAAATATGAGACAACTGTCTGAAGTAGATGAGGAATGGTATGTAGGAGAAATGAAAGAAAAAGCGAGTGCAAATCAAAGAATCTGAAAGAGGGAAATGCTGAATTTAACATAGTAAAGACGGTAGACCAAAGAAGCAAAACTTTAAAACCCTTTTGCTGGGTTCTGTATATATTTAGATGGAGACTGTTAGATACAAGGCAACAAAGACATCATTAAGAACACATTTCTGTCAAGAAACACATTTCCATTAGTGAGGATAAATCACAGCCTGGTTATACTGATCTGTTGTCCTAAGAATGGTCTAGTAAGCCTAAATTTGAAAGATGACACTGGAAAATGAAAGTGAAGCATCACATTGAACCTAGGTAAGCAATTTCCCATTAAACACCAAAGGATAATTGCAGAGCCTACAGCTAAGTTCAGCCTGGAGCCAGCTAAGAAATGTAAGAGGTAGGGAAGAGTGTGGATCAAAAAAGGAAAAAAAAATTCTACCTGAAATTGGGATAGGTGGACCATTTTATAATCAGACCGTGTCACCCAAATGTTAGCAGCTTTTGAAAGGTGGGAAGAAAATGAGCCTACGTGTGGTTCACCGACACCAGTATCCCAGGTGTACGTTCTTTCCTAAACACATATTATTAAAGGCATGCTTTGTCTAAATAAATAGCATAGTGCTCAAGTAACCTTTGGTGAAGCAAGATATTAACTGTTGGTCACAGAGGGAACAGTAAGTCAGGTGTTAATGATAAATTAAGCCTGCTGATGCAATCCTATTTAGCACCCATCTCCGGAAGCTGTGTGGAAGAACAGATCATGTGATTCCATGCTGGGTGCTTGCAGCTTGAGGGAGGAAGTCCAGAGACATAAGCAAGTTCAAAGTCATTGCTACCTGGATAACTCAGAGAGCAAGTGCACTGTCTGCATAAATGCAGATTCCCATCTTTAGAAATGTGCTGCTCTAATTCCCTTACTACGCAGAACCACCTCAGGCTCAGTAATTTTCATCCCAAGAGACAAGGCAAAGGTTCAGTGTATGAAGATATGTTCTAATACCTGTTTAAGCTCTGCTGGCAGCTTGCCAACCACTGAGAGGACATTAATAATCAATGACAATAAAGGAGTAATACTGTGCAGTTCCAAAGGCGCATATTTCAAAAATGCTTCATATTATTTATGCACAGATATAAACAAGCCACTAGTTAGCACAGTTAATAAACCATGACAAGTTTGCTTTAAATGAGTGGGATATCTAAATCTAACATTATTTATTAAGCAATATGATTTTTTCTAGGCATTTATCTATCAAATATGGCACCCTTATTGCACACACATTATGCAAAGTGTCAAATTAAACTATTGCTTATAAAAATAAACATTAGTTACCAAAATGATCCAAATGCTTGTTTAGAATGTTATTTAGGGTGGCTAATAAATATCTGTAACAAACCTTTTGCATAGAGAAAGTGGAAAAGCATGCAAGAAAAATGATTGAGGTCCTGCGTCCTTGCTAATCCTTTCTTCAAGTAAACAATCAGATAGAGAATTGAAGTGTAAAGGAAGAAAAGGTCTCATGGGAGCTAATAAACCAAAGACCACATTAGCTATTATGGCATCTGTCTCACAATGGGAAAAAGAATGTAGTAACAAGCAAAATGACCTCTGCAGTAATTAGAGTGCAGAAAGTCATGAATGGAGAATGGAGTTTCCCTTTTGGTTTCCTTCCACACCATTATTTGACTTGAATTTTGCCGCTGTTTTCAGCAGAGGCAGACTAGGTCTCCATAAATGTTCACTCATTATGAACCAAGACCTGCAAAATTAGAATGATGCACCCCCACAGGGTTCAGCCAGAAATGAAGACAGTTAGTGACTTTACGACTTTTCAGGCAGAGATCAGGATCAAACCTTTGAAACAGAGATTAGAGAAGAGGCAAATTGCTGTACAGTTATAACAGTAAATTTATCTTATGAGTTAGGCACTGTGGTATATGTGTTAGTTTGGCTTTTGTGGCCAGAAAAGACTCTACAAATGTGAAATTAGGTATGCAAATCATCTAAACACTATAACTTGCCTTAATCAGCTTGGACAAGGTGATCAAACACTGAGCACATTCAGTGGGGGAAAAAAAAAAAAGGACGGGGTGTGGGGGGGGGCTGAAACATGGAGTACTGAATGTAATAGAAGCTCTCCTGTTTCCTTGATGTCGTGGTGCTACCCAGTAGTGTCTGACAGCCCTGGGCTTGCCACAGCTGCTCAGGAAATGTTAGTTTTCAGTCAGTTTGCTTCTATCATCTGGATGGGATTAATTTTCACACCTGCTGCCTTTGACCCTAATCCACAAGCCTACATCTTGTTCTAGGTCTGGGTACCCATCATGTTTCACACTGAAGCTGGACAACTCTGCAGAAAAAAAAAAATAAAATTTCTGGTTCAGTTGGGATCATATATGAAAGTCAATCCTGATTTAGTGGTATTGTGGGCACTAAAAAAAAAAAAAAAAAGAGAAGTCGCTAGAATTAATATTCGGTTTTCAAAATTTTGGGTGTATTTCTTCTTCATGCTAGGACAGGGAGAAGGAATTTCTCATGTAACACCAAGCTTACAGAATGTATTAAAGTGAAGTATAATAAATGAACAAAAAAGTAACTGCAGGTATAAACTGACGAATGTACCTAATGAGTTTCTTCCATATAAACCATTTGCTACTATATACTTAGCTCTATTAAAAAAAATCAAAAGTACTTACACTGGGAATCTCTGAGCCAGAAAAAAAAAAGGTTTTCTTTTAAGACATATCAGTTATAAAAATAGTAAACCCTTACTTTACTCAATAAAAACTTACTAAGATATATGGCAGTGGGGAGATCTTTGTTCAGTAAATCCAATTTTTTAATTGAAAAAAAATAGCATCAATGAACAAGCAATGAGGTCTACAATAGAAGAAAAAGGAATATTCCATTGCCAGAAGCATTATAAGTATGCTTCTTTAAAAGGACAAAGTAATAGACCATGCACAATCTGGGATAGCACACCACTACTGTCAGCTAAACATGCTAAGCTTCAGCAGTAGGAACTGTAATTTTGTGACTGTTTCTAAGACAGCTATCAAACTGCTGACTAGCAGAATGTGATCTAATATTGAATCATGACTGAAAATGTTTTGGCTTAAATTTTTAGAAGTATTTGCACAACTGCATTTCATATTTCTGCTTTTGGTTGTTTTATGTGCAACCATATTAACTGAAAAAAAAACCAAACCCAACAAATTAATAAACTAGCTCCTTTAAACGTGCAGATTTCTGTAAGCCTTTAAAATGATTTAAAGGATATAGCAGTATACGCTAAACATGCTTGGATACAAGCTAAGTAAGAGGTATAATAAGTATTTCTGGTCCAGTATCTCAGATTCCACAACAACATCTGTTCTACTTAAGATTACCTGGTAGATTGACTATTGTGCTGGTCTTAGTTTAAGTAATTGGTTCTTAGACTGAAAATAGAAATCACCTTAGATATTCTGGCATTTGTCCTGCTTTAAACATAATCAGGGCGTAGTTAATGAAGATACACATTTCATATTGATAGAAAGCCATATCAAAAAATCCAGAACACATTGAAAGACTCAATGGATATGCATATTTGAAATAGAGCATATTGATTTAGCCACAGTTCTCATTAAAATTAGCTGCAGGCAGACTCTTAAAAATCATTGCATACTAAAGGAAAATCACTGTAAATCACTTAGGCAGAGAAAGGTCCTACAGTCAAATAGGTATTCCCAAGATCACTAAATAAAACTAAATACTATTTTGAAAAATTGAAAAAGGGTAGCTCCATTGACAGTGTAATTCTATTGATTTTACTGAAGTTATGTGAACTTTTACCATATGAAGATCTTTGCTACAATGATGAGCTTCCTTTCCAGGAAGACATGAGAAAAGTGTGTGAGGTTATGAGTACATTATTAATATGCAAGTCAAATGAAATTTGATGAAGGTTACTGAAATGAATATTCTTTACACAAACCAATATGAAAGAAAGACCTGCCTTACCATCACTATTCCTCAAGTGAGAACTGGATTTCTGTGGTAAGTGTTTCTCAGGGATTATCTCAAATCCCTGTTTTCTTGCATACAGCTGCCACGAAATCCCTGTTTCACTGTTCTACCCTTATTTATTAAATCTAATGGAATGCAGAACACTATTATAAAGCCAGACTTCATATTTTAGAAAGCTAGGGGCAGTTCAGCAGATAGTGTACACTGTATGAGAATGCAAATACAACAGAGAGCAGACAGAAAAGGGAAGAAATTACTTCCCTTCTACCTCACAGGTTTATTGCTTAAAAAAAAAAAAAAAGTCTGCAAAGAAAATATTTGAAGATTTCCACCAGTTGAATCACACCTTTATGGGTCGTTTTTTTTTTTTTTTAAAAAAAAGGAAGGTAGTTATGTTTCACAGAATTTGAAAAACATAAGGGATGTCCTAGTACCACAATATACCAGGAATACAGTTAATAATCTGGGAGTTTTGTTTGACTGTTAGAGTGATGGTTGTCGCAACACAATCCAACTTAATTTTGCCTGAAAATAGATATTCTGTCCACAATACCACAGAACTTGTGTTCGTTTCTTAGAGTTAAAAAAGTAACAGAAATAGTCTAAATCTCAAAAAAAAAAAAAAAAAAAAAGGAAAAAAAAGGGTCAGCAATATTTACAAAAAACAAATAATTTGCAAATAATAGAAAATGATTTGTAATAGCAAGTATTTACTAATACAAAATTTGTGAAAAACAAAAAAATACCCTTATATCCCAGTAGTAGCCATACATCATTGATCATAGAGTTCTCTAGGCTGGAAGGGACCTTTAAGATCATCTAGTCCAACCATCAACCAAACTCTGATAAAAGAAAAAAAAAAAAAAACAAAACCAAAAAAAACAAACAACA
>VXBJ01002604.1:1682-184915 GCA_013400055.1 Nycticryphes semicollaris | reverse complement strand
TTGCCCTTCTCTGGACCCACTCCAGCACCTCAATGTCTTTTTTGTGGTAAGGGGCCCAAAACTGCAAACTGTACTTGAGATGGGGCCTCACCGGTGCCAAGTAGAGGGGGATGACCACCTACTGAGTCCTATTCACCACGCTGTTCTTGATACAGGCCAAGATGCTGTTGGCCTTCTTGGTCATCTGAGCACACCGTTGGCTCATGTTCAACCAGCTGTCAACCAACAACCTCAAGTTCTTTTCTGCCAGGCAGCTCTCTAACCACTCTTTCCCAAGCCTGTAGCGCTGCATGGGGTTGTTGTGACCCAAGTGCTGGACCCTGCACTTGGTCTTATTGAACCTCCTCCCATTGGCCTCGGCCCATCGATCCTGCTTGTCCAGACCCCTCTGCAAAGCCTTTTTACCCTCAAGCAGATAATTACATTGCCTGTAATACAGACATCACATCTTCGGTAATGTCCCTACAAATTGCTCCTTTTTTCATTCCAGAGTCTTTTTCAAACAGTATACACAGACTTTTTAAAAAACAATTAAAATACAACTATAGGATTTTCCCTCCCCGTGTACATAGCAGCTGCAAGTAAAGATTGTCCTTTAAGCCACTGACCCAAGCTGACACTTGGCTGTTTAGAGTGACTGTGGCACAGGGCTATCAACAACATTAATAAACTGCTTTATTTCAAATATCATTTTAAATACTTCCTCCACAGACAGAAAATTGGGCTCTGATAAGTTTCATATACTGAAGTAACATGGTTAGGTGTGGAAACCTCAAGCCTTTGTTTTTTAAAAACTCCAGTTATATCTTATAGAATTTGAATTTCACCTAGCAAACAGGCCAAACAGCTCTTATTTTTATAACATGAGGTCTGGTTTGTATTTTATACTAGGTATGGGCTTGGAAGCATTACCATTTCTTTTCCAGTCTTGCTACACTAATTTTTACTTTATTATATTTATATTTCACTGATCTCATGGATCCCAAAGCAATTCAAAATTCTATCTAGTTCCTTTTGTTCAGATGATTTGGTTCACATTCAAGACTGGCTTAAGAATGAAAATGCTTTCCTGGATAATGTGGGTTTATCTTTTGAGAAGATGATTTAAACTCAGAGTAACTTTTTTCTGCCTTTAAAGTTGAAATACTAAAAATCCATCTTTCTTTGGATTATTTAAAATAAGTCTTTGCAGTGCAATAATATGTTACAGAAATGTAGAGAAGCCTCGCAGGCCTACCTGTCATATTGTGAATCATTATTGATACATTAAAAATGTAGCAGTTCAAATTTCAGGGTCTCATAGAAATTTTTTTACATCAAGGTCATATGTTAACCTCTAAATGTCTTACTAATCCATTTGTACTTTTACCATCTGTATTTGCTCATTGTAACCTAGTGTTGGGTTTTTGAAAATCTAAAACGACAGNCAAAATTTTGGAATAGGAGCTATGAAAAGTATCACTCGGGTCTTTTATCTATTTTTTTAAAAACAATTTAATGTGCCTAAAGATTGCAAGCTTAAAACTATGCCAGGTTTCTAACACTGCTAAATTTGTGTATTATTTTTGTTATTATTATACTCATTGTGATTGTAAACCTGTCAAGACTACACCAATATTCTTTATCATGTTGATACAAGGTATTCTGACTTCATGCTTAAGTGCTGGCTATGACCTAAAAAACCTGTACAAAGAACACTCTGAGAAGATCTACTAGGGTCGTTTCAAACCTTAGTAAAAGCTGCCTTCTATCTCACCTTCAACCTTTAGAGGGCAGTGCTCCCTTTGGTTACTTAGAGATATTCTAGAAGGGCATGATGCTTCCATTACCTAACAGAGGTAAAAGTTAGAAGTAACAAAAGAAATTTCGAAGGACAAGAAAATGTCTTGCTTTGCTGATATGGGGAAGGGAGCCCATGCATCATGTGCCACACTCTAGGTGAACCCTTTACACTTCGAAGGGCAACTGGGACCAGAGGTCTTGTCAGCATGGCTTTCACCTTGACACTGTGGTGGCTGCTGAGAGGCAGATACCTACAAATAAAAGTGCAGAGCAAAGTGGTCATAAAAATGAAATGTATTATACACCTACTCCAGTTCAGTCTCATTTTTATGCAGACATTGAATCCCTATCAAGGCCAGCATAGCTTCTATCAGAGGTATCAGTGTGCCTTGGAGAATTAATACTGTCTACAGAGTTACAGCTGGTTTTCTGCAAGGATTTACAGATTTCCCAAAGCCTACCTCAGAATGCTTATGGAAGGTACAAGTGTGGAATGACAAGTGGAAGAAAGGCCACAGACTCATTTAATGGAAGATCTGTGTTCTTTTTTTATGCATTTTACCCTCCAATATTAACAGTAAACATTATGAATAACTTTTCAGCCAGGATCATATTTATAATTTAAAAAAAAACAAACGCAAGCAACTGCCAAAAAGTTGAGCAGAAAACTGTATTGACCCACGTAGATACTCTGAGGCCCTAAAAAGCAAAAAACTGAAAAATCTTAGAAATACAACCTAAAATCTGATCTCTCTCTTCCGCATGGCTGGTGAAGAACTGCACCTCTGCATGTTCTGCATGTTTCCTGTTGTATATTTCCTTGCTTAAAAGAGCTGACATAGTCAGTCAGTCTCACATATGCCACAGAATTTCCAATAACAGAGCTCCTTTCTCCCAAACAGGCCTGTTTGGAGAAAATCCATGAAGTATCCTCTCTCAAGTGAAATTTTTGAGCAGGGGCTTCACTACATAAGACTTATACAATAATGCTGCAGCTACACTTGGAGTGCTGGGCTCCCCAGAACAAGAGAAACAGGGACAAAATAGAGAGAGTCCAGAGGAGGGACAGACAGACAATTAAAGTTCTAGAGACTGTGTCCTACAAGGAGAGGCTGAGAGATCTGGCACCGTCCAGGATAGAGCAAAGAAGGCTCAGGAGATCTGATCTATGCATACAAATACCTGACGTAAAGAAGAGGGAACCAGGCTCTTGTCAGTGGAGCCCAGTGACAGGATGAAAAGTGAATGGCACAAACTGGAACACAGGAAACTCCATGCCCACCACCCTACCCAACACTGGGTCCTGACAAGCCAGACAACATCCCACCCCAATCCCAAATTCATCCTCATCTCATCCCATCCCAGGGGCTGCCTTCCCAGCAAGGCCCAGGGCCTGCAGCCATGCCTGGGGATGGCCAGGGTGTGGCTGACCCCAGTCGTTGTTCAGATGCCATTCTGGCTCACTTCACTGGGAGCGGTGGAACAGGGCTGGTTGGGGAGCAAGGGCACTACACTGCACCCTGACACCATCTTTCTTGAAGGACAAGCTGACCAACAGTATTCCTTATTTTCACATATCTGGATAAGGATTAATGACCTGTTCAAGTTACTCTTAAAAGTGGTTTAAGCGTGTCTTTAGATACAACAGAAAAATGTCACAGAGTTGATACTTTGTCCTTATGATTTCTCCTGCTGACACCAGACACACACTAAATCCTATTTTTGTACTGGGTTCTTCTGAGGGGTCATCAAATGTAAAATCTGATTGGCATCATCAGCTACATCACGTGGCCTACGTTGCAGGGTTTTACTTATAAATTACATAAGTGGACACTGAAGTAATTTTAAACACGACTTTCAACATGATTCCGATAAAACTATGGTCTTTCTCTTACTAGTAGATAATTAGCACAGGAAATCTGTCCGTTTTCCTGTCACTCTCACAAACTATATGAATTACCTCAGAGACACAATAGACCTCAAACTTTGCTATGAACATTTTCTTTTGACTTTACTGGTTTATTTTCCTGTAGACATCATGGTTGTATATGAGATATTTTGTGCATGGCTGAAGGGGGTCCATTGAGTCTGTACTCATCAACACATCAACATGTGAGATAGTCACCTAAGCCTACCTAAACAGACATGTCTTGAGTGTCTGTTCCAGGAAAGGGGAAACTGAACAGCAGGTGGCCAGATCCTTCAGGCAATGAAGTCTTCTGACTATAAAACCAGCATAAGATGGTTAGTACAGGAATAGACAACTCAAGTTCTTAAGTCAGATGGGATGAAACTCAACAGAAAGCATATACGGTACTGTAGCAGGAATTTATGATTAGGCGACATGACAAAGTTTACTCAGAACTATATATAAAGATACAAGTTATACTGTTCTTTTAAATGTCTTTTATATTTTCTATCTGTATTCTTCTTCAGTGCTGACTAAGAGTGATTTCATCATATCTCGAAGGTTAAGCATTATTATTTCAATATAATCCTTTTTTTTTATATCGGAGATGAACCAATAAATTAATTTTTATTAGCAAAAATGGTGAGACTTAAGAAACTAGACCTAGTAAGTTTCTGAATAACCTTCATAACATGCTAGTCAGTAGCTATTGTCGCTTATAACCCAGGAACTGCATTTATACTTCTGAAGGTTAGCATAATAGGATAACTCAGAGTGGAAGGAACTTCAGGAAGCCTTGTAGTCCAAACTCCTGTTCAAAGCAGGATGCTGGCCCTAATGTGAAATGCAATGCTTTATCAGGATTACTTGGTATGTAGGCATTATGGTCACCATGCTTACCGGATGTGCCATCACAGTCATGATTCTAAATGTATTTGTACCATGATTGCTTTCATATTCAGACTGATTTCTTTACTTTTTAGGCATCCTTTGAGTATCCTTCCTGGGGTTAACAGCCATTCTGAGTGATGTCTCAATGATTTGAATGAACAATCATCAAAGGAATGCTATTTTGCTGGCATAACTTGTGGCCAGAGAGTTATTTTAAAATCATGAAAAAGTTATACAAAAGTTTAACTTGATAAGTAGCCACTAGCTATGACCTAGCATTCAGTCATAGAAATTAACATATAAGATCAAAATGTTTTTTTACTGAAAATCTGTCTGAGTAAGTACTATTAGATCCTTGGTTTCTATGAGAAGTGTAAATTTTAGCATCTATGGGAATATGAGCATTACATATATGTTTATTTTTTTTATTCTTTAGAAAAGTTGTGGTTGTTATTGTTCTAATAGACTTGGTTCAAAACAAGTGAAAGTGAGGCAGCATATTTAAAGTCACAGCGCATTTTAACTCTTTGTACTCATTGACAGAATGTTGAAAACAATCCATTTATTCATTAGAGAGCGCCGAAAATAACTCAGCAGTTCCTCTTTTACTTCTATTCATAGACTACCTCATTTCATGTTAATCACTTCTTTTAGCACTTGGCACCTTGCAAGAGATATTTAGAACATCTCAAATTATTAGTTGTTTACTGCTTTCTCAAAATAAAAATGAACACATAATACTAATATCATTGTATAGCAAGTTCCATGTAATGAGATTGGTGTATTTGAATAATCTGTAATGTACCCTGCCATTTTGATTAATATAATGAATGCTAAAGTAATTTCAAGCTATAGCAATACATGCACATAGATGCATAATCAGATGTGTGAAGACAAAGATTATTTTAAGCATTTCTTGTTTAAAGGTATAGTTGGAAAGTCTTAATTATTATTCTAAATTAGCATGATAATAGTTGAATTTGGTTAGCTTAGTGTATCTCCTGATTGAGCCTCAAAGGTGTATCAGTTTGTAAATTTTTAGGATATCATTTCAATATCTTTTCAATATCATTTCAATGACTTTTCAACAAGAGGCTGAAATTAAGCCATAGCAACAATGGTAACACTGACTTCCAGAAGAAATCCTGCTCCCAGCGCCTTTTTGAAGAGTACTGTGGTTGTTGTCTCCTAAACTGTTTATTGAAGAGGTTTTATAGTAGTGTAACAAATGAAATGCCATAGACAGCATCCTATTTCACACAAACACTGAAAAAATGCTATGAAAATTTCCGGTGTCATAGTTTATGATGATCTTGTCCTCAATAAACTCATAAACACTTTATTCTGTCATTCAGTTTATATGTTGCTGTCTCACGTTTGGATTGATGGTTGACAGCAAAGATGTATAAATTATGCATGCCAATTTACTGAACACCATTAAACCACAAGAGTATGGGTAATTTCAATAATTATACATATAAATAGTATTATTAGCTCTGTCAAACTCACTACCTGGGTAGCATGTCAGTATATAATATCCACTAGGGATTCAAAAGGTTCAGGATTTTGCATGAGGTTTGTAGCTGGAGAGGTTCCAGCTACCATTTCTATATGGCTGTTGTCTATAATCTGCAACCAAATATCATGCTTAAGATTCAGAAAAACTTTGACATTGTCCGATTTGTCCAGATCCATGCTATATTTTTAAAGGGAAGAAGTTAGCAACTGGAAAACTAATTACTTCTAGTAAATGCTGCATTACTGGCATTTATACTACAATCACTGGAGAACTGAAGAACAATTTCTCTGGTTTATTGCAACTTTTTTTTCAGGTATTTCCTATCTCACAAAACCACTCTCAGTCATGACAAAGTGATATGTCTAGAAATGGATGGTTTCCCCTTAGGGAGAAAAACCTCCACTGTATTACTGTTTACCAGCTTCACTTCAGTGCTATCTAAGGTCCCAGTGTGGTAGATGTTCTACAAACACATAAGAAGTTACAACCATGGAAAACTAGTTTAAATAGACAGGGCAGACAAAGAACTGGACAAACATTTGCCAACATTTTCATTTTCATCGTGTTCAGTGTCTGGTATGCTTTAGATGCACTGCACAGGCAAAGCAGAGTCAGCCTGCAATTAAACATTTGTCAGGGATTTCCAAATGACTGTCTGACAGATTCTGCTGCTAAACAATTAGACATCTACTTTCAAAAGCAGTAGGCTGCAACAAAAGTGGTAAAAGCAGCAGGTATGCCAAATTATTGTTTTAATTTCAAACAACTCAGACGCAGAGAGATTAAATGATTAATTTTTTACTCAGAGTGAATCAGCCTGACCACTGGAAATAATGGTACAAAACAGATTTAATGTAGGCAATTGTGTGGTTATCAATTTCAGAGTTAAAAAATATATATCCTCTGCAGTCAGAATGCTTGAGCAGTGTTCTACATATCCTAATGTCATATTTACATAAAATGCTTGTACCCAGACAGCATTCTGATTTTGCCTTGCAATAACATTTAGAATTCCATTAATTTTTTTTTTTTTTTACATTATTCACTACAAAACCAACACGCTTTTGGTCTTTATTTTTGCCATTGCTATTTATTCCTTAGTTTCCTCTTCATCCGCTTTAAGACAACTTGTAGGTAACAAGAATAATTCAAATTAAGGGGTATAAATCATTAACCATGAAAAAAAAAGGAAAATAGAAAGTATGGAAAACAATGTAAATTTTAGCCTGTAAGGGAAGGCAAAGTTTTAAAATAAATGGCCACATATGCTGTGTTACAAAACAGCAACCAAATGGGAAGAAATTCTTCATAATTTATAGACTATCATCAACTCTTGCTCTAGTAGGAAAGTACCAGGGAAGCAAAGGAAGCTCTCTCCTTGGTCTCTTCAGCTTATAAAAGACCCTTTCAGAAATAGAGAGGATTGCTCACTTTGTGTGACCAAGAGGGGAAAGCAGGGTAGTCAAAATGTGTTCACTTCCTTTTCCTACTTGACTGCAGCCACCTGAGGTGTCTTTGCATAGTTGCCTAAGTTGTTCTCTAGTTATCACGTGCATTGGGAAGCTCTGGAAAGCACACAGGTTCTTAAATCACCTGTATGTGATCCCTCTCTGCTGCTGTTTAAGCAAACAATATAACATCTCATCCATACCGTTTCCTCTTCCTTTTTTTGTCATTATCATACTAATTCCTTGGGTGGGTTACACTGTCAGACAGGATATGCTAATGAATGGCAACAACCCAAATGTTATCATATATTGTCATCTGATAGCAATCACTCATAATTACTACACCACATGCCTTCATGCACTTACATTACTTCCAGTTGTGGCCCTGCTTTTTGGACTTTGGCTTGTCATGTCGCATGTTCTGACCAAGATGGCTTACAGTGGCAGAGCCATCTGCAAGTTCTCTCTTAGAAGGACAGAAGTAACTTAAGGTAAAGTTCCGGCATCTACAGGATCTCTTTGGAACATGTCAAAATGCCAGGTTAGAAGCAATCCAACAGAGCCATTCTCACGAAGCTGCGTCCTGTCTGTGCTGCCTGAGGATACCTTCAAACATTGCATTAACCAATAATAAGCTTTAAAAGGTAGTACTGTAATCAGGAAACAATTCCGACTCTAGTTTTATTGTGCAGATATTATTATTTAGAATGCCAAACTTGAAAACAGGCCTGCTGGAAACACTACCTAAAAGGGTTTTTGATTCTTGATCGACTGGTCATGCTCCTTAACCTGAGAGACATAAACCACTGCATAACATGCAAGGAAGCAAAGAATTATGCCCAGGATTTCTGTAAATCACACCAAAGATTCAAGCAATTAGTCAGACTGTAACTTGTCCAGCCGCTATTGAAAGCCATGGAGCAATAATAATATTTGCCTACTGTTTTCTAGTTGTATAAACTTAAGTTTTATTTGAGTACTCCTATAATCAGTGGTAGTACAATGAAATAACAGTAACAGTCGTAATTCTCACTGACTGTATGACAGGGATATCTTTTCAGTCAGTTTTCACAGCTTTCCTCAATACTTCTCTTCTGGATAGAAATAATACTACTTTTCTGTATGCCTAATTTATTTTGCAGGAACCACATCACCGGCAACAGAATCAGAAAGAAAAGCCAAATATGGACAGCTGACAGGCACTCCCCACCTCCCTAGTCTATGATTAGTGACAAGGCTGTGGGTTGCTGCCACTCCACAGAAGAAAGATTTCTAAATGTTATTTTTTATTGAAAAGATAGTGCAATAATTCCACCTGTAAGAATCAGGCTGCAAACTCTCCTGCTCATAAGCATAACCACTTTTATATTAAAACAGGGCCAGTCAAGGCTGGGGCAGATTTATCATAGAGTTGCAAAATATTTACTGCATTATACAATCAGCTTGGTGGTGAGAAGAAGATCAAGCAGAGAGGGCAGTGTAGTATGCTTGCTTGTTCTTCACCGGTTTACAATTTTGGAATTTTTTTTTACATTTTTTGTAAATAAATTCTTTAGAAAAGTCTTTTTGGAAACTGAAAACTTAGAAGAAAAAAATGAAGTATGCATATGCAGATTATTCAGAGTACCGAATTACTCTACAGGTTACTCTAGGAATAGTTCCACAAAAATAACCCAGCAAAGAGTTTGCAATTGATAATTTGCAGCCAGTCAAGATGAAAAATTCCTGGACCGTTTTTCTGAAATGCTCCATCTTCAATGACTCCCACTTTTGCTCGTGAGTCCTCTTGGGGGATGGACACTTTGGAATGAGCCCCTATTGACTATTGAAGAGGACTGTTTCAGCTCTTCGAGATAAAAGCCAGAAGAGACACAGACCTAAAAGAACAATTTGGGAGGGCCACACCACCAACCACAGAGATTCAAACCAGAGCATGCAACCTGTGCCTATCACATGTCTGTCAAGAGCTTCAAACACTTACAGACACTTTGACTAAATGTTTATGCATACATTAATATATTCATATATGTTTATATATACACATGTATGTATATAAGGAAGGCAAATATCTTTGGCTAATTAAATGAAATTTCTTTAGATAAATGAAAACTAGTGTGTGCAGATACAGCAGCTAAACTCAAACTCTCAAATTCTACCCATCAAGACAAAATTAGAGTTTAAATTAATTAGTTTTTAACTTTGCATTACTTTATAATTCTTCTATGTAATATGTAGGATCTGGCATACAAAGAGCACAAACCTGACTATTATTCCCAGTTATCAGTTGTGAAGGTATGAGGACAAAAAAGAAAAGAAAAAGGCAGCAAAAATCCTGTTTAAAAAGATAAGGGAAACTGTAAAAAGTCAGATAATAGAAATATTAAGTCAGTAAATAAGGCAGTAAATAGAAAGGGGAAAATTGATAAGGAAAGAAGTATCTGCAAACTTTTAAACAGACTAAAAATCAAATTTAAAGGTATAAAACATTGTTTGGCATTATGATGTTAACGAACATCACGAAATACTGCAGGAGGTCATTCCAGGCAGGTACTAAACACCATTAATTTTCATAGGAAGTGAAGAGACACTGTCAGATTCTAATTCAAAAGAGCCAGTCAGCACTTATCCTGGTAAGCAACGAATAGAAATTACGTCCCTCTATTAAAAAACGATGCATACTTCACTTGGCTTGAAGGGGTTCCCCTTGTCTAGTAGCTCTCAAGAACATGAAGTCCTAAAGAAAACTTAGTATTTGAGTTCCACTTCATTTGTGAAAGCAAATTGGAATTTACATTATTGATGAGAAACACTTCCTCATCTATGAACTAAATTAAAATCCAGTAGAGTAAAATTGGTATTTTCCTTCCTGTGGCAATTTTTCACGTTTCCTTACAAATCATGGATCAGAGCCTACTCCAAACTAAGCAAGGTGAACTAAATCAGTTCCAGGTTTGGCCCTGTTTCTTGAATTTTGTCTTCTATCAAGCAATTGGACAAAAGAAGAAAATTCTAATTTGTTTCCTGTCTCAGCAGCAATTAATCAACAATCTTACCTAGATCCACAGGACAGTGGAGAGAGGGAGAAAAGCTAGGCCTAAGGGAAGCAGAAATGCAATGTATTGCGTAAGTAAACTGTCTAATGAAATCATTATTGACCAAGAAGGAAATAAAAGCAGTTTCTCCCACTGAAAATCCAAGATGCTTTTCTAGAAAATATGAACTAATTCAAAATATCTGGGTGATGAAAGAATCCTTAAATGTTTTGAGGTTGACTCTGTATCTAGGGCAGTCCTGAGACATCTATTTGCACTTGGACCTGAACTTCAATAAACTGGAAAGTTTTTCGGGCTAAGTGATATCTTAGGGTCTGGGTAAGAGTCATTCTGACTTTGAGGGCTGGATGTGATCTGGAGTTCTTCTAGTATAGGAAACACTCTAATCCAAGGATTTTATTTAGGATCCATTCAAATTATGGCTCATCTAAAATCAGAGGTGTGATCAAAACTGAAGTAGTGAAAACATGGGAAAGCTTCTGATAATCCAATTCCACAAAGAGCCACAATGTGCAGCGTATATAGTGCATTATAAATGACCTGTGAATGATTGAATGAGCCGAGCCAGTTAAAAATCTAAGAGCATAGACTTGAATTATGCCTGTTGTACTCTGAAATATGCCCATCTTATTAAACAGAAAATTGTCCAACTCTTATGTATAGTTGTTGCTGTAGGACATCAACTCTATAACCCTCTCATCTTCCACTCTTTGATAATGCAGAGCCACTCCATCTCTTCTCTTTTGTTTGCCTGCAGGATCTCTCCAATTTTTACCCTATACAAAATCCTAAGCAAGTGCAAGATTAACCCCAGGTTAATACAAAGCACAGCTAATTGCTAATTTTCTGCAGCAGGCAGCCTGTCTAATAGCCACGCCACTCCTTCCACTTGAGGATGCCTCACAACTTGTGTTTGCGCTATTACAATGCATTTGTTTTCTGTTACTAGTGTTACACCCTCCAGGGTCTATCAACCTGCTAGTTCCTTGCACAAACTTGCTATGCCTTCTTTTATGGTACAACCTTCAAACATATTACCACCTGCCTGAGTTAATTTCCCATTCATATAGAACACATTTCTAAAAATGTTTGATTTCTTGTAGCCCTAAACTTAGTCTTCCTTTTTTCTTGAAGAAATAGGTGGTATCTATGTCTTTCTGAACATCTGGAAGTGCCTAGCACTGCACGAACATGCCATAAACAGGTGATTGAATCACCACAATAGCCATCATGATATCAAGGTGTTTTTCTTCCCATTCAACACTTACAGTTTTGACACAACAGATTATATCTAGATTGACATAAATTCTTGGCTGACCATACAAAATTGTCTGTCTTTATTTTGGCCTGTGCTCATAACCCCTACAGGCTGTAGGTTTCTGTTTAGTTGTATATTAACAATTATGCCCTTACTTTGAATTTTTTTTTCACAGATATGAAAAAAAACCCCAACAGTTAAATCTGACTGCAGAACAAAAATCCCAAACAATTAAATTTGCCTCCACAACTGTTTTGAGATAAAACAGTAACAGCAGTGTAAAAGGAAGCTTGACAGGGCTGGAACCCTAGTGGTAGATGAAAAGACAAAAAACTTGCTAACTACACACCAAAACCAACTTCCCGTACAATTACCTCATAGAATAAAACATGACCCACATCTTTGAAGAAAGTTGAATGGCACTTTACATGTGTTCTTGCTTGAGGCACCAAGGAAAGCGTGCTACTAATAAAAACAAGGAGCCAATTCCATAGTCTTAAAACAAAGTGGGTGAGCCCTGTGGAGCTGCAGGTAACTCAGGAGTTAAAGCTGTCTCCAGCAGCTGGAGGTGTCACAGCTATTGAGAGTTTCTAACTGTCAGGGTCTTCTCTCACACCCAGATTTATCAAGGAGAAGAGGGAAAACACACCTCATTCCTCTGGGGAAAAAACATGCACGTCTTCTTGCGCTTATATAAAAGTATACACATATATACATACACACACACATGCTGGATGTAGTCTTGAGTGTGAAGCAGAAAGACAGTTTTACGCTCTTAATGGATCTGTGACTGACTTGTATTTTGCATTGGTTTCTTTCAATTTTACAACCAGCATAATATTTGCCAGCCAGCATATCTCAAAAGACCATTATGTTGACAGTTACTCTCTGCACAGAAATGTGAAAGACTAACTGCACTTGCCAATAAATGGACTGGCCTACATTCCTACATTTACCTTTTTTTTTTTTTTTAATTTTGTTTATTTTACTGAATATGGATTACAAAAAGTATTTTTAAACACTTCTGACTGGGATATTTGCAATCTCAATTTACTTTATACAAGTGTAATATTTTTTCTGGTATGCATTCATGAGAAAGCAACTAAACAGAATACATGAGAAGCAATATAACAGCACCAATGACTTCAGCTATCTTCCAGCCTTGGGTAAAGCAATAAAAGGAACTCCCTTTGCAGCTGCGAAGTATATTTAAGGAAGTGGCAGGGCCGTGGAATACTCCTACAACAGATTTCTCAGGTGCCCTCTGCAGATTTACACTTTGGAGTTGTGTTTTACTGGGTTCTCTGTTGTCCTTTGCATGGAACTAGTGAAAGGGAGGTAAGAAAATGTACCTCCCTTATTTTTTTAACTGAATTCAAACCAGTTAAATTTTCTCCCTATAATTTTAGCTTGAGTCACTACTTAAATAGTGTTTGCACTTCAAGATCAAGCGTGGGTGAAGCTCACCAAAGGATAGACCAAAAAGAGAAAATATCCTCAGAAACAGCAAAGACTAATAGAAATACTTGTTAGAATTTTCTTGTTGAGGCCAAAACTGACCTGAGAGAATACTTTTAAACTGACTCTGAACAGTCACAGTACAGTTCACTTAATTTAGAAAAGAAATTGAATCCCAGATGACACAAAACCTCCTATAAATATTTATATCCTGGAAAAGGGAAACCTTTTTCTTGCAGGGCTTGAATCAGAGTTGGCAATTCCCTTCCTCCCATACCTCCAGCTGCCACAACAAGCAGCGTGTAGCAGCTTACTCTCCTCAGAGAAACCCCTCCCAAGCAAAACTGCAGTTGAAACTTACACTGGTCAAGGAAAAGCCTTTCAGCTTCAGGAAAATAAGCTTTGCTGCTTTTTCTTTCAGGAATACCAAGACTTAGCTGGAAAAGGAAGGAAAAGCTTCGAAAGAGTACTTGATATGCAAGAAATTACAGATGGAAAATACTTCCTAGATCATTTAGCTCACTCATTTTCCAGGATTGTTCTCTACAGCAATGTAACAATGATTCCATTTAAGTTACCCACTTAGTCTCACTAGACAGAATTTATAATTCCAAGAAGTGTTAGCACTGTAAGAAAAATCGTTCCTTTAGTCATCTTTATCAACTGCTTTCCAAAACAGACACAGATAAGGGTTGAACCATTGTGGTATTACATAATGGTAGTAGAAAATCAAGGAAGATGTTTTTACTTTTTGAATTGTGTTTTTAACATGATGCAAAAAAACTCCACAGCCAAATGCAAGTACAGGATGTCTGGGTTAACATATAGCCTACTGTAGCCAGTGGGTGTAATTGCATATTCTGCAGCTGAATTGAAACTAAAATGAGAAGAAAACAGGAACAAAAAAGATTAAGGAAATAATTTTTGCTGTTTACTTCCAGGGGCTCTTACATTGTCCGTGAGAGGACCTTCCCATAAGCCTCTTGACTGCTTCATTAAAATTCTCCCTTATAACTCTGTCTTGCCATGAGAGAGTTATAGTATAGAGCATGGCCACTGATACAACTGCCTATCATCTTGACTAATGTTATTGCATTGTTTTCCGTTGGTTTCCTCTTTGATTGCCTCCTTTATTTATTGTATTACCTTTTCTTTCTACCCTGCTAAAGATACAGGCCACCTATTGATTTTGTGTTTGTGCAGACCCCTGAAAAATAATGTTCTGTGTCTAAAATGTACAGGAATACAGTATTACCCTCCAATAATATATAATACTCTATATAATACTCCCCAAAACGCTCTGCTAGTTTTTCAGTTTTCCCCAGCATGATGAACAAACTCAGACACAGTTCAAAACTATAATCATTAGGGATTCTGATTGCTTTTAAAAATCTTTTCATCAGAAGAGGACACTATCTGTTGTTTACACTAAGTTAAGAATAGTTTTTCTCAGGTTGGATCTTCATCATCATCAAGACTTGATTTCACATTTCCAGCAAGTTTCAAAGGGTGCTATTGAGTTTCCAAATTCAGCTGTTTACATAGGCCTACTCCGTTTAAAGGATTTTCCCAAATACTTATTTTTTCATTAGACTTGTCAGTTAAGTTTTAAAGCAAATTTACCTCCTTACACATTTGTGCTAACAGACAGAAACAAACAACAAAGGCGGATCTGGGAAGCTCAACAATTTTCATTCTAGAAGCCCTGCAAGTAAAACCTGACATTGAATATTCTTAGAGTGACCCTGTTGTTACCGAGAATCTACTTTTCAAGCATTTTTGGAAAACACTGAAGAATTTTCAGTCAATGAAGTAAACATGAGTCCAGTCTCTAGAAAATACCCTTTGGTTTGCTGCAGGTAAGGCACGGTAGATGTTCATCAGCCTATATCCATGGGTCCTTCTGTCAGCTAGGCATCTAGCTGCTGTTGCCTGACCAACTCTGCTCTCCAGAAAAAGAATGCAGTGTAGTGATACTTGCAGCATTTTGAGATTATATGTCTGGAGAGGACTCTTTATCTTCATACTAGACAAAGAGAGTTTTCCTCTTATAAGCATAAGAGTTGGATATTTCTCAGGCAAAACAATGTTTGAAATGATACTTTTCATGACTGAGTACAGATGTAATCTCACAGTAAATTTACAATAGATTAGGAACTTTGTTAAGGATCTTGTGGCTTACCTCTAACTTAAAAACATATTAATTGCTTTTCTTGCTTCTGGTTATTTGTAAAGCACATTATTACGAGATTTAAATTAATCCACATACTTCTTCCACTTAAATAGAATAGACCTAATTCATTTGATGGATCAGATACCACAACTGAGCTAAAAGCCTGTGCAGCATCTATCTCAATAAGAAAAACAAACACAAACGAGAAACATCTCATCGCTTTGTTGTTAATGCTAAATCCTCTTTTTCCTTCTAATCTTCAGTAAAAACCCAAACAACATAAAAAACTGCTTCAGGGTTTTATGAGATTCATGGCAGAGCATCACATGGCACCACAGTAAAACTGATTCATCTTGACCTCTCCTTTCATGACTACATATGAAAATGCATTCTAATAAAACTCCAGAACAGACCCATATTTATACTGCGTGCTTTCAGGAGCAATATGCAGAGATGCTGATAAAATGACAGCTGATAAAATGAGATTAAAACTGATAATTCAATTACATTTCTAGAGTATATGTGATCACATTCTTGAATCTTTTGCCTTTTATCTTGCATTAACAGATTTCTAGCATTGAAAAATTATTCATTCACTCAAATATAATTTTGAGTACATAAAAAGCGAAACATGATGACTACTTCTTGTGTAGCCTTGTAAGAGAAGAGCAAGTGTAGTGTGATGCAAAATGACTAACGAACATCCCTCTCCCTACCCTTCATATACAATTCTGATAGATATGTATTCATCCTGATATTAGAAGTTTTATTTCATTCTTATTTTGGGTTCATTCTCAAGGCTCAATGACAGGCAGCAATTCTGTTGCCTGGTATATCCATGGTCTTTATCTTAGCCTCAGGGTTCCAGCTCCTTCATACAATACACCCTGCTTCTCTGCTCTAGTTAAAAACAAAGAGTAGAATCAGCAAATTGTTCATACAGAACTAAATAAACAGTGAGTGCAGACATTTACCATTGCCCCCAGCAAAAGCTCAAAATATACAGTGTGACCCCATATTTCTTTCTCACCCTCATGCAGCTAGTGAGCTGTTTGCCTGCCACGTACACAGCCTACAGGCATTGAGCAAGCAGATTTTCAGCAGAGCTAAAGGCTTCACTCCTCCTCTTTCAGCTTTTCTACGGGAATGCTATGGATTCTCCCTTGCCCAAGAAAGACTGACACAAAGAACATTAGCAGAGAAGCGGAGGCAGGAGGGGCTACAAGCATCAAATCCTCACTCCACAGAACTGAAAGTGCATGAATAGCAAGGAAACAAAAGTGGAATATAATAACCCACTATCAAAATGTCAAAGGAGTAAGTAGGGCTCAGATGACTTTGTATCAGACCATGTTAGCAGGTTGGCACTCTAGGATGCACAAAGACAATGGGAGTGCTGTAAACACAAATTGGCACATAATCTCAAGATATACTCATAACTCCTTTTACACAGAGAGAAGCTCTCTAAAAGAAATGCAGACACCACATTGCCTGCTTGCATCTTGCTCTATATTAGAAAGACAGGGTTTCAGAACAGTCCAAATGTTGATATGAAATATCTCACATAACTACTTTGCTCCTGTGCTTAGAGCTAAAGAGAACTGAGCTTTTTCCACTGAATCATGTTTTCCGCAGTGATAGACTCAGAGTCAATCCATCTTTTCAACATATCTCTGCATATATTAGGAAAAAAATAGCACATACACTAATTTCCTATTATTAAAACCATAGCTAGGTTGCTATCATACAGCGATCCCCATTTACAGGCTTTTCAGGGATTCAGGAAGGCCTGCAAATCAAACATTCTAAGCATACAACAGGTTCCATTTTTGTTTTGCCTATACGTCATTAGCTCTTCAATCCTTGCCGTCACACCAGTGACCTAGAAAAGACCAAGTGAGAAAATCACAGGAGAAATAACATGAGGTGAGTTTACAACCTTTAAGAAAAGGAAGATTTTGAAAACATCCATGCCCTCTTTTGTTTGGAAGTTCAAGAAAGCAAGCCAAGATGAAAAAAAGTCCCTACCCAAATTTGTTAAACAAAAGCAAGAAGAGAAAAGATGGATGTTTCCAAGTCAGATTTAACTTCTAATTTCACTTCACTGTTTTTATCTTACTAAAACCTATGCATCCATTTAACTTCACACAGTGAACACTGATTCTGGAAGTATTTGTAGAACCAGGTCCTTACTGCATCCTGCTTTTAAAATTACTTCCATGCACTTTCTAACATATAACATGCAATTATTATAACCCAGAAATTCTCATTTGAAAAAATTGAGATGAAGTCCACAGGGTTGGTAAATATTCTGTCCAATTGCATGAAGGGCTTTTCTACCATGGCTGCAAAATGTTCTGCCATGAAAAACAAAAGGGACCAAACAGCAGTCATGCCTAACAGACAGGGCTTCCTTGAAAAGGCAGGAAAAATTGTAAAAATGTTTAAAGAAGTAGGTCCTTCTTCATTTTCTGATCAGCAAATGCCAGCAGATGTTTTCTGAGGGCTTTAATAACATCTACATGAAAGTTTCTCAGAACCAAAAATCACTGATCCTCCCCAGCATTACTTTCATGTCCCTCACCATGGCTGACTGGGCTCACATCAAGCTGGACCTGAGAGAACTGTTTAATTTTTTATCCCTTTCTGCAGCAGATCACTACTGGATGACAGCTTTGGGGGAGCAGATTCCTGGTTTTACACATTAAGAATGACATGGGGTAGGATGCTATAATTCTCACAGCACAATGCATTTCAGAAATTCCATCTTCTAATTATCCAAACCATTGAATTATGGAGCAACTACATTAGAGACACAAACTATTAATTATGTAGTCTACATAGATAGGTTCTACAAAGATATATAAATGTTATTAGAAAAATTGGTTATATGTGGGACTATGACACTGCTTTATAAGCTATGCTATTTGGACCCGAAGTGATAAAATACATCAATGTCATGTATTGCATTTCCATTGTGTGGCAAATTTGTTGTCTCTCTCCTCCTTATATCCTTACTCTCTAATCTGTACAAATCCTATTGAATTCTATCAATGTCATTTGGATTGTTTGATCTTAAATTCATTTTTTGACACAAGCAAATTTGTATTCTACTCTTCATCCCATTTTATGAGTAATTTATAAGAAATTATAGTGGCCCTAAAACTAATTCCTGAGGTTCTGACACTAATGTTTTTTTTCCTTGTTTGAGAACACTTTGTTAATTGTAAGACTCTGTCTCCTTCTTGTCACAGGCCTTTTTTAAATTTCCTTTTCTTTTGCTTCAATCTTAAAATTGTTTCCCAGCATCTTTACTTCCTTAAGAACTTGTGGCTTGACTCCATTGTCTCAGCCCACACAGCCCAAATAATATTAAAAAATGCTTTTTCAGTGAAGCTTACATCCGGGCTTATTCCTCTCAGTTCCCCTGGGTTTTCATGTCAGTTTTCTTCTTCTCCAAACAACATTAAATATGTTACCCATGGTCAGCATCAGTGTTACCACTCCTATTCCAGATGCTTGCTCTTCACCAGTGATACCACCATACTAGCACTGCTAGCATCCTCTGCCAGTTGTCTTCCTACGGAACAGGAATATGTGCTTCCATGGCTGCATGTTACATGTACATGCATTTTTTCCATGTTACACCTTTAGTGTTACAGTAATCTGTGACAATTTAGGAAGACTTGCTCTAATGCAGTTGGTAAATCAGTAAGTATGTACTTCTAGGCACAACAGAGACATTTGAATTAACTGGAAATGGATGAAATTAGTAAGTTTACAGAAAAAGAATATTGGAAAAATATACATTTAACCTGTCTATATCCTGTTTAGTGCAGTTAAAGATCTCTGCTCACAGACATATCATACACATTTTCAACATTTTAAAGAACATTCTGTTAGTAGTTGTGTATGTTTTATCTCTCAAAGAGAAAGATTTTCCAGAAAGAAGAAACTGATGGTTGCCTGTGTGTGTGCACCAGTACCCTCTGCTAAATGGACACTGACCTGCCAGACCATTTGGGAATGCTCTAGAAGATACTTCAGAGGCTCAAATTTGAGCAAGGAAAATATTTTTTTGAAAATGGTTAGGATATGACCCAAAGAGAGACAATATCATCCTCAGAGTCCTGGAGGACAGTGTTTCCAATATGGCTGTATTTTCCCTGTCTTACAGCTTCATGGAAATTCACAATGTTGCACTGAACAGAAGTTAGGGTGACATTTGGTATGAGTTTTTAAAATTATTTTTAACTTCCGTGAGCTATCTTGTTGGGCTGCCTTTTTGGCTTCATTTAATGCACACAGAGAAGTTTTGTAAGACAATGCTAATAATGAGATGAGATGAGATTGTCATGTCTGAGTGAACACCAGCATGTAGCTAAAAAGGTGCACCTATTTTGGCAGAGCTGTCATGTTGCACATGGTACTCTTTATGATGAACTGCCTTTAGTCTTAGGTTTGTATTTTTTCTCCTTCTGTTTCTTTTCTTTCCTGCTGTGGAGTGTTTTTTATTCATTACTGGTGGCAGGCTTGTCCTCATTTTATTTTTTTCTCCTGCTGAGGTGCAGTAAAATAGATTAGTTTAATACATTTTATAAAGGTAGTTGATTTAATTTTCCCTTTGGTATGTCTGAAGATATGACTGCTCTAATAAATTAGTATTAAGATAGTTGGGTTTAAATGTTTCATGATTTTCTACCTGCTGTGGAAGACACCAAGTCCTTTAGTCAAATATTTTTTTAGAAGTGCTGGAATCATTTTTTCCCCTTGTATTGCTGCCCTGAAGGTATACATTTGGCATACTGAGGATTTATTTCTTGAAAATATAAGGAAACAGATTGGTTTGATTGCTTTGTTTCTAAGCTGTTCAGAGCTTAGAAACAAATTTCAACTGGGAAATACAGTCAGTCTCTTAGAAATAAAGCTTTCCACATCAGAATATCTATGTCTAGTTATGCTTTTTGTGGTTTTACTCTTTTTATCTATAGGAGTGTTATGTATATCTAGATCAATAAAAGCCTAACACAAAGCCATATATAGAAATCTCAGTTCTATTTTAATGGGGATTTACATACTTAGGGTAGAAAAGCAAGTAATTCAGGTTTGAAAGCTTTTTAGTTGTCCAGACAAAATCTCTTAGTCAACCAGCTTTACGTAGTAGATGCTCAGTCACCACTCAGAAATGCCCACAGCAAACAATGTTTTCAGTGACAACAGTGCTATAAATGAAGTAGATAACAAGAAGTCAGATGCCTATTAGGGGTAAATAATCAGGGATTCTTGACTTTAAGGCGTCTATGAACAATTAGCTTCCATGAGTGTTTATCCTGCAGATGGAAGCAAGGGTGCCATGAGTATTCTACACAGAAATTAATGACTTTAGTAAGGTGAGGCAGAAGAGTTTTTTTAAAAAAATATAAGAAAAGCAGAAAAGGAAAAAGGTGTTGTCTGAATATTTTTATATCAAGTTTTCAGATTTTTTGTACATTTACACAGAGAGTTATGTGCTTCCTTTTGACTAAATAGGAGTATGTTTTGTGTCACTTAATGGCCTCGTTACAGTTCTTTCTGTGGTGAAAATAAAGCCATTCATATGAAAGAAAGATAGTATGGGAGTTTAGGTATATAACATTTATGCTCAAGCTGATCTACAGACAACATAGTCTAGAGATGAGCTAACTGAT
Source organism: Nycticryphes semicollaris (assembly GCA_013400055.1). Classification (NCBI taxonomy): domain Eukaryota; kingdom Metazoa; phylum Chordata; class Aves; order Charadriiformes; family Rostratulidae; genus Nycticryphes; species Nycticryphes semicollaris. Next base: position 163,737 of record VXBJ01002604.1, on the reverse strand, counting down.
TTTTGCAGTCTGCATCTGTCAACACATAAAAATTGAAATCTGTAACACAGAAGTCCATGAAGAACTATAAACAAGCAGAGAAAAAAAAAGAAAACAACAACAACTACAAATTTCTGTACTGCCACTATTTGTTTTCAATATTCTAAGACACTGTAAAATATCAGAGGAAATTATAATCCAAAAGCCTAATAGAAATATCCTAAAATGGAAATTTTCCCAAGAAAAATGGAAGAGAGTTCAATCATACTTTGCTTGGCATCCAAAATTGTCAAGTTATTGTTTATTTGGATCTTCTTCTAGCAGTCAAGTCTAAGATATATGAATGTATTCACAGATGGATGATGGCTACCTAGAAATCCAAGTCATAAACTAATTGGGATACAGTTTGATGTACAATATGTAGCAACAATTAACTGCATCATCAAAGTTCAGTTGTAATGCTTCTCTCAATGCTGCTTTTTTTTTTAAAATGATGGATACATTTATATAAAAAATGCAAAATCACAATGAAATACTCAAAACTAGATAGTGATAAATACTATTCATATATAGTCATGCAAATATTATGGGGTGATTTGACCCCATAATACTCTTTGTATTTAATAATTTACTTATAATTCTTTGTATTTAATAAATTTATGATGGTCATGTTTATATCAAATAAATTATTCTCAATGTGTGGGTGCAAATATATAAATATTTTATTCTTAAGTACTTGTTTTAAATTCTATAAGAAAAAGATATCCTTATCTAAATGCTTTAGCATGGCACAATGACTTAGCAGTTATTTCAGTTTCTGTCAGACAAATAGAAGATATTTCTTTCCTGAACATGATTTATCTTCCCTGCTAACAATCTCCTGAGACATTTGTCTGCTGCTAGTACCAAAAAAAGTCATAAAGTTGAAAAGTACACTCCAGATTCTTCTACACCTCTGTCACACAGACCCTTTTCTTGACCTTCCTTCTGTGTCATGACGACTATATTGCACTGATGTTTTATAAGAAAGTGAACACTCATGCTGTACTGTCAATGTTTTTAGCCTTCTTAGCTTTTCAAGGGCAAGTATTTGGCCTATCTTCACTCAGGACATCCCTGAACACTCCCACAATAGGATCCTCCTGCAATGGGTAGCCCCTGTCTTTCCCAGCAGGAGGAGGTCTAGTTCTGTTGGGGGATGATCTGGCATGAACTGCTGTGGCTTTAAAACTCTATGGTATTTCTGCAGAGAGAACAGGTTTGAAAACTGTTAACATAAGCAGAGAATAAATGCCATTATACTCAATTAAAAGCAGATAAATATAATTTGCCATCATTAAGTTTAACCCTGTCTAACAAAAATATGTCAGCAAAGCAGATGAGAATTTTTAGCAGCAATGCATGCTGTCTCCAGCTCCAAGTGCATCTCTGACATTTCAACTCTTCACCTCTTCCCTGTTTCATTTTCCCCTCTACCATTTGTCATATAATAAGGGAAAAGAAATTGCTTTCTGGCTTCTAGAGGTGACCAAAAGAAGCCTCTGAGGCATGTAATTAACACAATCTATTAATGGCACAAAAAAGTGCAGTGCAGATGAGGTCTAGCTTCCCTCAAAGCAATCAGATTGTCACTACTTCCTAACAAGGCAGTGCAGAGATAAAAATCCCATGCAGTAAACTCTGTCCAGTCTCACCTTGTACTCAGCCTCTTCCACCACAGAAACAAATAGACCTCAGTCAGAAATTTAGCATTTGAGATAATACTTGCATTATAAGAATAGTTGTGATAATGTCCAGATGGTAAGAAAAAGATATTAAAATATTGGTGTATGATATAATTTATTTTCTTATAAAGTTATTTTTCAAGGTAGTGTATTTATCAGCTAGTTTTTTCATAACAGTTATTCTGTTACTTTGAATTAGCAGTTGCTTATCCTTGAGCTTTAGCTATGTTCTGACAGCTGGACAGAAGTTTAGTTTTAGTATGTATAAGCAGCATAAATAATAATAAAGAAAAAGGTCATCTGGGAAACTGATGTCAAGGAACGCTTTACTGAAGATCAGACAGTTCAGTTTTCCAATTATGAACCCAAGCAAAAGGGCTGATTATGTTTTTCTAATCTGTTCTTTTCTCTGAAGATAGTAAAGGTTTTTTAGATAAGTGTTTTAACATAAAAGAAAATTACCTTAGGTGAACAACAAAAAATATGCAAATTAGTTTGGTATTAGCAAAGATTTTGACACCGAAGCAATTATTTTTTTAAATTTTTTTTAATGTGCAAGTGCAAAGCCAAATCTGAAGTATTCTTCTCTTATCTGCCCCAGATTTTAAAAATAAGGTACATTAAATGGTACATATGACAGTTTGTTCTGTAATTCACTGGTCCCTTTTCATTGCCTATTCTGGCATTCCTGCTACCAAGAAAGTGTAAGTTTGAAATTAATATTTTTGGAGAATTCAAAACATAATTTAGCTCAGTTTTTATCTTTAGTAGTAGTTGAACCAGAATAGTAGAAAAGAATCTGAACTGCAGTTTAGATTTTTTGCTTAAAGGAAAACTCAGAGCTCACAATTAGTTTATGACAACTAGAGAAACAGAAGCAAATTATAAAATATAGAGCTAGGTTCAGTGCAAAACATATGTAATATTGTGTCCTCAGTTGGTGTAAATATTTAGAACAAAACATTTGCTTATGAAACAAAAAAATTAAGTTTGTCATCTAACTTCTTAATCCACTGGAAATAATTACATAAAATACTTTGAGATCCCTAGGATAACATTAGGAATTCTTTGTACTGGCTTTTGTGCACATTTTAGGAGTATTATGAGAACAGAATAGTGACCTTTTACTTAAGTGCCATTTTGGGGGGATACTTAACAGTAACATCTACACCAGCAATATATGAACATTCACAAAACTGGTAGATAAATCACAAAACACAATGCATAAGGCAGGGCAACTTTTTTTTTTTTTCATCTGGCTTTGTTATTCATCATACCAATGTATTTGCCTTTTAGCCCTCTGTTCCTTGTAAGATTACCGTTCAGCAACAAGAAGCTCAAGAGTCACACAGGATGGCTGACAGACAATGTGAGACATGATCAGCCTTGTTACATAGTAACCACCTTCCCTATTTCTCTTTATTCATACAAGATTTGATACTGCATAAGCAGTAAGAGAGATCACAAAATGTTACTAGTTTTCTCAGCACAGTAACTCTACAAGGGAAGCATTCGCCTTTTATTCATTAGTTTGTAAATCTATAACCCCATATTTTTTTCTACCAGGGTGTTTCCCATATACCTTGCATTTTTCCATGCACTTGTATTTTTGTCTGGGTTATAAGCGAAGTAAGAACCGTGACTTTGACAGGGTTGCACAGATTATAAATGAGAGGCTGGTGTAATTTGTGGATTTGCTTACTTCCAGTACAGCTAAGGCTGCTTAACTCAGGCAGGCACATGCCTACATTTCCCTTCCTTCAGTCTCTCCCTGCCCCAGGCAGAAACAAACCCAAGATGAATTCCCCATTTAACATACAGAGATAGGAAAATTTGCTGCTAATTACAGTGGTTAGAATTCCTAATGGGTAGGAGGGGGGTCTCATGAGCCCACCACATTCTACAGGCAATTCTCTTAGGTTGTCAAGTTTCCCTGATCTTCTTCAGAAAATTTCTTAACAAAATTACTAGCAGCCTTTATCAAGCTGATATTGTAATTACTTTTGGGAAACAAATGGTATCTGAGGAAAAAGAAAACCACACTTCCATGCTTAATTTAGTAATGGGAAATTTAGAGAGAGAGAGAGCTCTTAATAAATTCTCATCTATTTCACAAGTGGGATGAAATAGGCCACTAAAAGCTTCATTTGGGAGGTTAATATTATCAAGAAGAACTGTGACCTTAAATCCTAGTGTCTTTATTCCTATGAGTCCTGAAAAAGTTTGACCGCTCACGGAAATATGGGGTAGAGGAGCATAAATCTGTGCTCAGCTGTCCAGCTGTCCTCTTCTGGACTGCATCACTATCCTCTCTTTGTAGAAGTAAATGACTTCTCATGTAGAAGATCACATTATGGCTGAAAAACTGTTACAGATTATGAATAAAAAGAACAGTCTGACCTCCTGTCCTCTCGTTGACCTCTCTTCTCATGCTAACTGTAGGGAGTATGAGGAATTTATCTTTTTTTGTGTTTCACAAGCTTGGAGAACACTGAATGAAGAAAACTGAAGGTCTTCGAGCATCAAGCTTATAAGCAAGAAAGGCAGGATCCCACTAAAAAGTGCAACAGAAGAATCCTACCTGACCATGCATGCTTGGAGCAGAAAACCTATAAATCTTTACTTCCTTCAGCTTTGAAAACCTGCATATCTTGTGATACAGGAAATTTGTGATCAGTTCCATAACCCCTCAATACTTCTTAACACAGAAGCAATCAGAGGCTTGTTAGCTTACAATTTTCTATTATTCCAGTTGGAACTCCAGACTCTTCAGTAGTTGATGCACATTGCAATAACAGATGAAGAAAATGAAAGATAAAAAATTAAAAAATGAAGATAATGAAAATTATGAAAGATGAAAAAATAAAAGATGAAGAAAATACAGACTTCCTAGGAGGTGTTGAAATTTATAAATTGTAACCTTATTGGCTGGCAATTAAATGTTTAGAGTGGGTGTGAGCAGAGCCCTAAGTCTCCTCCCACTGACATGAGCACTTTGGTTCCCATTTCTTTAATATGAACACAGTCCAACACTGAGGGTTTTTACAAAACCCATTCACAAATTAACATAATTATTTTGTGAAGCTGTATTCAATCTGGGTACAATCATGTCTCTCATGAAAACTTAGCCACACACAAATGAAATGAAGCTATAAGCCCTCTCATTTGAGAAAGATGATGCTACATAAGTGCCACATGCCAGTTTATAGTCCTTCCTGGTATATACTTAAAATTCTGACCTCATCAGAGCTATGCTGATTCACAACAGCTGGGGGACTGGCATTTTCTGCTTTTAAGAGTTACACAGGGAGTTCTCTGGTAACGACAACTGCATCTCACTGGCAGTGCTAAAATTAAAGTGGGACCACATGTGAGCTCTGGGAAAGTATTGACCTTAACATTTGCAAGTTCACAATCATATAAAAATGCTTTAAAATGTGGCAGAATATGACATTTCTGTATATTTTCCAAAGATCCCTTTTAATAGGATACAAGTAAACAATGCAGATGAACAACAGAAATTACCAGTAACATATTGCCCAATATTAGGGGACCATCATATTCAGTGCAAAATGTTCCTTTTTGTTCTAAGTCAACCATTAATCTTTAAAGATGTTGCTTTTGCTAACATAGGAGAATAACTAGTCTTAGTTTAGTAGGTTGTTACATAATTATAACCTAAAAAAAGTCAAAGCAGGGGGAGTCAGTCTAGGGAAAAAATCCTATAGTTTCATATCAATACTGAAAAAAAACCCCAACACTTGTCCACAGAAGTAAAACGTATGTAGGGCAGCAAAGTAGAGCATAGGAAATTGAACTGCGGGAGAGACAGAGAGATTTTAAGTGCTATTGATGTCGATATATACTGCAGCCCTAAGTACTGACAGGTGAATCTCTGGGAACTTGGTTAGAATATAGAATAAATCTAAAAGCTTAGACAAAGATCATAACACATTTCCCAAAGCCTTTTGTTTGCACAAGGGATTGAAATTTTTAAAGAATTTCCTCTTCTCTTTAATCTGGAGACAGTGAAACGATTCAGGAGCAGTCAAACATTAATTTTTTATAACATATATGTTCTCTGTATGGAGCTGGAAGTATAGAAACAAAGTAGAAAAAAATATTTTTTTAAATTCCATAGTTGGGCTCATGGTTTTATTCACTAAATATTTCAATAATAAAACTGTTATAACTATTATGTCTTTGAATCTCTTCAAATTTCTTCTTTAGAGATTTTTTGAAATGCCTTTGGTGTAAATGAAAATTAGCATCATAAGTGTCTATCCTTGCCTAAAGGGATAAGATTATCTTTTTAAAATAATTACTAATTTTTAATCAGAGATACTTTGGGTGTGATCTATCATTTTAGTAACCATAGTTTTACAGCACTATATCATCATAGCTGTTGAAATGATCAGAGTAACATCATGGCAGACCATTCTGAAATTATTTTTCATTAAAAATTCATTATTATAGTTTAAGGTGCTTAAAAATACTGCCTTATATTCCATGCTGTTAGAAGAATATTGTCAGAATTAACAACTTGGAAACACAAAGCGGAACAGAAGCCTCCCTTACGTCTGCAATATTTAGTTCTAGGGTAGTGGTATTAATATACTATATACCTACTACCATATAAGGATTACGAAACAGAAGAGTCCTATAAATCAAGGTCTTAACAAACTTTTAAGGTAAAATAAGGAGATGAAGTTGATTTACATCTCCACTGCAGCATTCAGCAAAATATAATGGCTTGCGTGTGCTAGCATTTCTTGATTGTTTCCAGCTACTTTGGATACTATAGCAAAGTTTACTAATGGACAAGAGCGTTGATCCACATCCTTACCACTTGTCTGTGAAGAAGTAGGATTGTATGTGCATATGTGGATAAAAAGGCCCAAAGTCATTCCTTTTTTCTGCAGGTGGAGTAGAAGGTGTTTCAGATTCCAGTCAGAAAGAACTGTTTTGCTTTACTACAGTTATAACGACAACTTCATCTGTTAGGAACATTGCTGTATAACATATTAATTTACACTTTAAAAAAGTAATTTTAATATCAATATGAGTAGAGAATTAAGTCTCCTTGCACAGGTGTGAGTGAATAGAAAGGGCTAGAACTGTGAAGAAACCTTTCAATTTGCCTATCTTTCTTTTTATAATGTACTTACTCTCTGTGTAGCTGAATATTGTATGGCTTTTTGAACAGGGAACTGATCTGCGCAGCAGATACAATGCTTTGGTGGTGTTAAGAGCTTTTAAATCCATTGCTTCCACTGAAATATCTTATTCTATTTGACTGCTGAGGGTGGTCCCAAGTAATGAGCTGCTGATGTTTCTGCTCTTCCAGTGACCACAAAACCAAATCTTTGCCCCTCCCAGGTGACTACTCTTTGAAAATTAAAGACAAAAATGTCTCTTGTGAACAGAGGATAGTAATGCCACAGAATTTCAGCTAACATGACAAATAAATCCATTTCCATGAACCAGCACTATTGTTAGTTTTGGCTCGAGGAACCGCTAATGTCATGATTTCCTATCACCACCTATAATATTAATCTCTAATTACTTTCTGACTCTCTGACAGATGAAAGTTACTATCTAAACCACAAAATTATTTATGCTTAGAACCAAAACACATAACAAAGACAAAATTATCTAGAAAGTAAAACCAGTATTCATGTAGTTCGCCAATTAACTGCTTCTACTTTATTGGAAATAAGAAAATTATAAAAATAAAATCCAAACACTAATCATAGCAATAATCACTAGAGAGGAAAGTGGATGAAAGGTTAATAAGCTGTATCTGAATTTACTTTAGACTGTGTTCTAGATGTACTTTAGAAGAACAAATTTAGGAGCTTTCATTGCTTATGTAGTCACTGGTGAGAGAAAAGTGTCTCCAAGGGTCATTATACAGCACCCAATAGACTCTGAAGTATCCTCCTGTAGATGACAAAGCTGTCTCATTTCAGTAAAGTAATATTGCTAAAGACTCTAGTATCCATAGTCTTTTGTCCACAGTTATGATAATAGGATGTTATTAAGAAATGGATTAAAATTATTATTATAAATATGCCACACTTCTATATGTTAATTGTTGTCCTTATTTAGTTCCCTAGGAAACATNTATATAAATATATATATATTCAGTCACTCCTGTGACTGAATTGAGAGAGCAGAACACAAAGGCACCTGCTGAGGCAGGTAAGGTGCTTCTCAGTGACTTTAATGGCATTGGGATGGATCATCCATCAATATGTGACTTTGCACACATACAATGCAGGGGTTTATTATAAAATGTGATCTAATTGCATTGATGCTAAGATTTTATTCAGAGTTATTTAAAAATACTTGTAATTATGGTAAAATATAATTAACCACTTTTTTCTTTTTTCAAATAAGTGTATATTTTAATCACTAGTGGTAGATTTTACCAGACAAGCATTCAGAGACAAGTAGCAGTAAACTAAAGACATTTGTTTTATATGCTCTTCAGGCACTTTTAACACTGAGAAATTGAGAAAAGGTGATTGATTTCCAGAATATGAAATGCTATTAAGGAGATTCTGATCTTCATCATGTGACTTATTTCGCATGACATTAAAACAAATAATCCAATCATACTGGAGCTGTAACAGCAATCATGTGATGTCCATCATAGCAGATGTGAGGTTCCTATCCCCATAGCAACATCTGTAGTGCTTATGCTAATCACTTTAAATTAACCTTGATATGAAAAAACGCCCTAGGGATAATGCTGTTGTTGTTGCAGTTCAGATGAGTAGCATGATTTTCTAATAAAACTCCACAGCAAAAATAAGGATGATAATGAGGTGTCCTGTTAGGACATTTTTTTAATACGCTTTGGTTAAACCAATACATTGGTACTAGCATCAGGATAATTATAAGTATCATAGATAATGAGTTGTCTTATTGATTACTGCCCTTTCATAGCCCACTGTGGTTAATTCAGAGTGTGTACACAAATTGAACAATTTAAAAGGTAGGAAGCTGACATGGTAGCTAAAAACATATGTTATATTTTAATAGTTCACCTTTTCTTAAATGGTAGTAAAATAAGACCAAAAGTATCTACTACTTTCCTTTGGTAAGTTCCATGCATTACATTATTATTTTTTTTGTCAGGTCCTGCTGCACAATGGCCACTTTCCAGCAAGGATAGTGGTGAGAAGACCATTGGAGGCACCTCAGCCTGCCCTGGAGCTCCTGCAGAAAATGCTGGAAAGAGCCTCTGAAGAGGCACCCCTGGGCAGCCCTGCTACAAAACCGTGGCTGGGGTGACCCCAGCCTGGGGAGCTGTCAGGGCCTGGCCCAAGCCTTCACCATGGCTGAGCCAGGTGCCATCTCCCAACCCAGCCTCTGGGCTGCCTTCCCTTTTTTTTTGCTTTCCTGCCTTATAGTTATATTTTACTGTTTATTTTACATGCATTTACTGTCAGTACATAAAATTTACAGGCCTGTATTTCACAGTAGCTTCTAAACGACGGTGCTGTAGTACCCTACTAGCTTCTTTTATGGCAACTAGTTTTAACTAGAGAAGGAAAGTAGGACTGTCATTTGTCTACCAGAGTAATAATTACATTTTTTTCCATGAGAAAATATAGATACTTACAAATACCAGCTGGCTATTAGGTTAACAGGGGAGTCCAATATAAGGTAGGCAAGTATAACAACTACAGCAATCCAAAGTTAAAATTTTTCTTTTCATTTCTTCTACCATAGCACTAGCCTTGGAGCAAGCAAGACTATTTAATGACTTCTGCTTCTACCCCAATAATTCCATCCTGTGGAATTAAAATTGATTTTCTGTTAGCTCATGAAGATCCAGTGTTGGGTCTCTTTTCTCTGATGGAAAGACAAACAAATGCTGTGGAGCGTCTCCATAAACTTTAGTGGACATTAAGTCAACACCTAAATATGCAGCAGTGACAATGACAGGAACAGCAGCATTTTGGCTGCTGGTAGAGAACTGCAGTATAAGAAAGCAGTGCTGAAGTCTTTTTATATTCTAGCTATTGAAAAGGCAAAAAGCACCCTGTGAGCTTGGGTTATTTGTTGTTAACGAACCTTCTCCATGGCCTAAAACACAAACTTCTGTAGGCCTAAAACACAAACTTCTGTAGTGATGTTAAACCATCAGCAGCAATGACCTGGAGCTGCCGCCTGAGTAAACCTGAATTGCCAGCTAAAGCTCCTGTTGTGCTTTCCTCCTGCTGTGCCAGCAGACTATTGCAACAACTGAAGCACATGCTGCCTTGCCACACAGCCATGCTACCTTTGAAACTTCGCATCTTCTCTGCATCCAGTCTTTCTGAGTCATGCAAAGAGGCTCAGCAAATCAAATTCTCAACCCATTAAAGGAGCAACATTGGAGGGTAAGGGGTTTTTCACATGTATCTTGGCTAGGACTCTTTTGTGCATCAAAGTGGCTGCACAGTGAGATTTTGCACCACTGTAAAGAAATTAACTGGTCTTCCACATTTTCTTCACAACCACATGGAACACACCACATGCCTTGATAATGATCTCATACAGAACTGATAACAACTGCTGATGCTTGATGTGGATTTTTCAATTAAAAGGACAATATCTTTTTTATATCCAAAATATATCTAAAATTTATGGACTGAAAATTAGATAAGGTTTCACTGTTTTCATGTCCTGGAAAAAAAAATCACAGGTTTTACCTTTGTTCCATTCCCTGGGTATGAAAAAACTTTTGGATTTATCTGACTTATCTTCAATTTCCTAGGAAAACAAACAAACAAACAAAAAAAGCCCAAATACGTATTTATATCTACTAGAATAATTATTCTTTGAAAAGGAAAATTTCAAAAGTTCAGTTTTGATTCTTAATGCATAAAAATACAAGATCATATATTTGATATATAAAGCCAAGCTCAGAGATTTAAACCGTAGGCTCCCTGGATCCAAGAACTGATTGCATTTATCTGTAAAGCACCAGACTTACCTCCCATTTTCCATAAACACCAAAGTAGTAATGGGTCCTTTGGAGGACTTACAAGGCTGTTTTTGTTTTGTTAGCTTTTTCCCTATCATCTTAAGAGAAACTGAAAGCTAGAATAACTGAATTGCTTCCAGATAACAAGGTGCATGTTCTGCAAACAAAACACACACATTTGAATAAAATGCTTTTTAAAATAAAAAAGGGCGCTTAAATTTGTTTGGTTTTTTAATGAAATGATTCCAGTGATTTCAACTCCTCCTTCCTACATATTGGGACCAATTCCAGTCCCATAGAAGACTGTGGCAAAACATCTTGTAACTCTGAATGGGGCCTAGATCTAAATAAGATAAAGAACAGCTGTCTTATTTAGAAAGACTAGAATTGTGTAGATGTTGATATGGTTTGTAAAATGCAAATGAGTCAAAATCTTGTTCTTAAGGTATATTACATTTTTTTGGTAGCATTTTTACTTCTCTGAGCATACAAAGCAGTCATCTTTCCCTCCTTGTTCATTGCCTACAACATACATTCTCTGATAGATGACCTTTTAAAAATATTGATAATGCCACTGTGGCTATTGTGACCTGCCAGAGGGACTGTCTAATTTGACAGGAATGAGAGATTTGCCATGACTGACACAGTAAATAAATTTTGTGAGAGGAATGTGAATCTATGTTTACTTTGGCTTCAGGCAGACTCTTGCATTTCAAGTGTATGCTATATGAAGCAATGCTCAGTACTTTCAGTGGAGTTTCCATTGTTGTGTCCTTCTTGAGACTGTTGTGTCCTGGAAACTGTGCCTGTGCTTCAAACAAATCCTAATGACAAAGCATGGGTAATTAAACAAAAAGAAATTTTAGGAAAGCCATCTTTAATGTGTGTGCATATTCTGAGTGTCTGATACTGGATTTGAGTTTTTCTGGGTGGTCAGTGAACTGCTGACAGGCAGCACTTAAGAAGCATTCATGTTTGTAGAAGATGATCTGTTGAAGAAAACATCACTGTACGCATTGTTGGCAGTAGAGTAAGGGAAAAATAAATGTAGGTGAAAAACTAGGACAGAAGAAAATGTATGTGAAAAAATAGGACAAGAAATCATTAACCGCAATTTTACACTGATATAGCTGATGACGAAAATTAACCAGCCAAGTTTCCTTTTATGTTTTTCTTCTGGTTTTCTTACTGCTATGAAAGTAACATGGGCTGGTAAATTGTTGATCCTGATACAGATGAAATGGGTGGTAAAATGTCTGTCAAGAGTATCCAACAATCAAAGCAGATAATTTGTCAAAACAGCTAGTACAATTTTCAGTAAATACGTACAACAGAAGATAAAATCTCAGGAGCTTCCATACACAGGAAATAATTTCAATTTAACTGCTTCTTACAAAATCCTTTCCTGAAATGGGACTAATTCATACTAAAAGAGGAGAAGTTTCAGATCACTGCAGTAAAAGAGATTAAATATAAAGGAAGAAACTCAGCCTCCCTTTAAGTCTGTCTTTACAAATACTAGCCAAATCACTTATTTCTATATGCTGCTGCTTCCTGCAGTAAGGTTTGCTGCATTAGCTTTGCACCACCCAAAGCTATTCTTTCAGAGAGATGAGGTTTTTTAAGTTAATATGTACTAATAAAACCATTCAAAGTCACAATCAAGTACTATAAAATCTGGTGAAGGCATTATTCCTAGACCAAACAACTGATGACAATTATTTATGCTTTCTTCTGAACCCTACATGGTGCATAATAATCACATATGCTGTTGTTCAGTATCTCGTCACTTGAGTTAGCAAAAAGTTGGGTCAAAAATAGTATAGCTAGATTTGGAAATATATTTGTCTGTGTCATCTTCACACCATATGTATAATTTTATTATTATTTATTCTGCTTTTCTAACTCTTGCTAAACTCCTTTCTGCAGATGTTGAAATTGCTATCAGAAGAATAGCACAGCACAAGTTCCTTATGCTCTCCAGCCCCTCCCACCACCAGCAAATGACAGCAGTTACTAAGTACATGCCAGAATGTTAATTTTACCCCTAACAGGAGCCCCAGCACATGTGGTTTTTTAGACTCACTTTTCTACAGATGCAGTGATCAAAAGGGAATCTTGATTTCGAAGACAAACTTCCTTTCTTAAAGAAAATCAACGAGGAAGGCAGATGATGAGATTATCAAAGGAACAAATAGCAAGGTCTCTAAAATGCTTGAATTATTTTCTTTTGATATGCCAGTGGCAGCAAAATAAAGGCCATATGAGGTAGTCCAGCAATTTACAGGCCATTTGCAGGACAAGAATAAAATTCTATTTTTAAACTGTTATTAACGGAAAAAATATTTGAAAATAATTCTTTTTTATCAATCTTGAAAACCAAACCTCCCCAAAATTACCCATGATTTTCATTAAAAGCTAAAAATTACTTCAAGAAACAATAAGTTTTGAAACAATCAAATGAGACATGTGAACGCCCTGCCATTTATCTCCTACTTGCTTTTGAGTACTTAATGACAATATATTTAGCCGTAGTATTTAAGATCTATGTATTTTTATAAACACAAGTTCTCCCTGACTCTCTGCGGGGTTTTTTAAAGAGTGGTCCAATTGAAGAATTCTTTATGAACTCTTTCCTACATTTTTTGACATTATTGTCAGAAAAGACAAAGTACAGCAAAAGAACCTCATGTTTTCCACTCACCCATAAACCAAACCTACTAAATGTATACACATATATAATCAGATTTGAACATGAACAAGAAAGGGTCAGCATGTTTTCCTATGTCTTTATGATCTTTGAATTAAATAAAATTCAGCTTTAGAATTGGAGCAACTGGATTTGTAATTTTCCAGTAATATTAACATTCAGCCATTGTAAGAGTATTTGAGATAATGGCAAACATAGTTTTCATTAGAATTTTATTTCATATGGTAATAGAAAAATGAAAAATAATGAACATATTCTTTGGACAGCATTTTCAAAAAGATTCAGCAGTGGCCTAACTGACTTCTTCTCCTAGGTGACTTCAGGAGAAAATAGACAGATCAAACCTTTGAAATACGCACTGTTTATGCCATCCTCTTTTACCTTCTCACAGCAACACACAGGGAATCAAATCTTAGCCCTACTTAATGCACAATAGGAACTTTGCTACTGACTTCAGCAGCAATGAAATGGGTTCTACTGTGTCTAGGGAAATAACAAGAAACTCCAGTTACCCTACTTCTTCATTCTTTTCTTCAGAAGAGTCTGAGAAAATCAGGGCAAAAAGTCTTGGAGGCTGGAAATGTTACCAAATCAAATAATTTAAGAAAGCATATGTGTTATTTTTTTCGTACTTGATTTTCTTTGATTGGTTGGTTGTTGAGTTTTTTTTTTCATTTAAGAAAAAGTAGTGTACGAGGCAAAATATTTGAATGGTTGTTTTATAATCTGCTTTACATCTAGTCTCTCAACAGACAGGTACCGCTTGCAGGCTCGGGAGTTTGAATACAACTGTTACAGGGAGTGATGTGATGAGAAGAATAATGAAGACCACTTAGGAATATTTCACCACAGGAATATTTTGACCACAAAAACCTCTTACCACACTTGTCCAGAAAAGGTCTGATAGAAATGCTAAGTAGCAGAGAAGAAAGCACTGCTGAAAAGGACGATTATACCTGTAACTATCTGGGAAACAGGTTTTTGGGAAAAAGATATCAAAACTTGGGGAAAAAACCATTCTGATTCATATTTTAAAATTTAAAGATGCTCCTGAAGGGAAAGATGCTCCTTAAGGGGGACAAAGAAATTGGTCTGGCCCACTGAGAGCCAGCCTCTGATTTTTCCAGTCGCCCAGGTACAGATATGACAGAGCCACTTGCCAGGAGCAGTTATCCAGGGGCATCTGGCAGAGGAGGGGTTCCTGCAGGTCAGAACTTATGGACAACTCCACAAATATAAGCTGGTATGATCTCTTAGAAAGCCAGAAATGTAAGCCTGTGGAGGTGACTGGGAAGGAACTGGGACTGTAAGGTGGCATCCCCACTTTTATCAGAGAGCTCATTAACAGTGTGATAATCTGTCACTGATTGAACAGGAACTGTTTGCATAAAGTAGGTTTTCTACCAGTATATAATGAGATAGGCAAAAATCAGTTTTCTAAGAGCTGAGGGTCATGTAAAAACTATGAAAGCTTTTAGAAATTGCCAATTCCTAAAGGAAGAAAGCACTCATACTGCAGCAAAGCCAGGCCTGCTCACCATTCACTTCTTTGCTGACAGGGCTGAGCAATGATCAGATAGGTCCATTACTGCTCCACATCTGCAACAGAGATGTGAGGAGGAGACTGAATGAGGAAAAGCCTGTATATGAAATCCTCTAATGTTTGATAGTGTGCAGTAAGCTAACTGACTGTAAATTTAACTGATAAGAAATGTGAACCCCTTTTTTAAAAAGTACGTAGACGCAAGCAGCTTCTAGTATCTTAGATTTGTTTCAGATCTGGTGAAGCCCAGTTTCCCAAATAAAATGGGTTGAGTTGGACTAAGTAATTTTTACACATTATATATCTATGATCTGACCCATCATGAATTTAAGAAAAGTCTAAATGCACAAAAAGTTTGCTTGCATAGATCCTTACCACAACATTGTGTGAACTTTTTATGCAGTACTTGGGTAATATCTTCCTGTTTGTCAAAAATAACTAAAAATAAAAATTGCTAACCAAACACTATGACATGTACCTTCACTGTCGTCCTCTATCTTAGAGATAACTGGACTGTTCTGGATTTCTTTTAAAGAAGAACTGACCGAGGTGAGGAATTTCTCTCTTATAGTCCAAATATGGAGAAAAAATGTCCCAATAGAAAGACTTTTTTAAAAAATGAAAAGTTCAGAAAAAGTTCTGAATTCAGAAATACTGTCACCATACGTTGTTCTGAATCAATTTAGTATCACTTATTGAACATCAAGAGTTTGGTGGTCATATGTTTCTTCATATGCTAGGCTCTTTGATCAAATGACATGTCCTGTGCTGCACTATTTTATGGCAGCTTAATTTCCTTCAGCCAGAGGACAGATGTAGCAGAGTCAGAAACCTTATGCAGAATCATGTGGACGTGAGGCTCTTAAATTGCAGCCCACTGGAGACACTCTGGCAGCTCCAACAGGTAGAAATTGCAAGAGAAACTGGCTCGGACAGAACTTTTACCTTCAGTTTGCACAAAGAAAACAAAACAACTGTGTCAAAATTGACACATATCCACAGCAGAAAAACACAAGTTCTGATTAGCATTACTAATGACCTAACAAATAAAACTGTAAAATATTATGTCTCACTTTTGCTTCACCACAAATATATATTTGCATCATATCAGGTATGTGTGCTACTGACCTTTTTATACAGTCCCAGTTTCTACTGGGACCATTGAAAATAGTTTATGGATGAGTTTTACTTCCTGGCAAAGAACTATAAATACAGTAACAGGTATGCTTATTTCTCCTCTCCTTTTCTTTAAGGAAGGACAGCTTCATGTAAATTATAAAAGATCAATTAGCCTTTTTGTTTACTAGTCGCTAACCTAAATTTGAGAAGTCCCAAGGAAAAACTCAAGCAGAACCATCAGAAATAAACAACTACTTACACCAGTACTGTGGCAACTTTCAGATTTGTAACATATTAATTACAAATCTGTTTAAGACTGCAAAAGTATTAAAATATCAAACCAATCATAGTGATTTGTTTAGTTAATTTAGGACCTGAACTCTGCAAATGCCAAAGGAAAATGACCTTTAATTGATCTATCTATCAAACAACATAAGCTCTAGGACTGTAACTTGCCAGACTAACTCCAACTGAATATTACCAAATATGTTTTAGCAGACGGACTCACTGAAGGTCTGGTAACAAATGAAATGTTTCCTTACTTTTCTATTATTTCCCCCAGCCCTGGCCCATGGCTATGTGTTTATTACATTTCCTTTTTAAGGATCATACCATTTTCTCATTCATATTACACTGGTTTTCACCTTCCTTAACTTCAGAGCAGTAACTCCACATTTGACTTGTGACATGACCCTAAATATGCACTTTAGACTCTGGGAATATCTGTAATTCAACAACGTTCTTGTTCTGCCTCCTTTTGTCCTTTCACCCAAGGACCTATTTAAAGATTAAGGAATCATGAAGTGCGTCAAACGAATCTTTAGGCTATCTTAAGACACCACAGGTCTGATGAAACAGTAGGGACAAGAGTTGGGGAATGTTTTGTAGACAAATACATACAAAACTGTAGAGGGAATTTTCATATGTTTAGTACCTATCATGGTTAAAAAAATCAGGAGAGGAAATTACACTTTTCTTTCCTCTTTCCAATGGTAACATAAAAGGAGAAGCACGTGACTGAGCACCCCTTGTACCAAGCAAGAAGTTTCAATGAAATGAGACAAGCAGTCCTTGCTCCTCCCATGCATGACAGAGGGCAACATCCAGTGAAGTCAGCAGAGGGCTCTCCATTGCCTCAGGAGACGACAGCTGCAAGGTGGTCACACAGACATTTATTTTTTGTTACTGTAATAACACTTTATTTTATATGTTTGTGTATACAGAGGTAGGGGAGGAAGAAGAGAAATATTCAAAACTATGAAGTAAAGCAAATGATTTTGGAATTTGCTGTTATCTGACTTTATTTTGCTTTAATATAACTTTAAACTTCATCTTAGAAATGCTTTAAACAGAAAAAAAACCAGCTTTGATCTTAAAACATGCTACCTTCTTCAAAGCTTTTACTGACTTTTAATGATTTTTTTTCCCATATTTTAGACATTCTTTAAGTGACACAAATATAACTTGGGGGTGTAATACCAGACTTCCTGTTTTGAAAAATCTTTGCATCAAAATCATATTGGGACTTCTGAAGTTTATTGTCCTGATTTTCAAAGACACTAAACACACATTTATTCACCTGAGAGCCAAAGGGAAAAGTCAGAATCAGTTGTGAATAACAGCATTTTTGAAGAACAGACCACTTATTCATATACCTAGAAATAGATGGGAATTTAAATTATATGTAGCTACCAATATTTGAAAATGTTGGCTCCGGAGCACAAACATGAAAAAGACTCCAGGGATGCCATTAACTGAATTGACCTCTTGTGTGTATAATTGGCACTAAGGCCAAAAAAGCCAACAATTGTACCTTTGGAAATTTAATTTAGTAAGAACAATATATGATGGTTTTTTTATGAACCTCTGATTATTATGAAAACACTGATTGCATGGCTTGTTTCCTTAGAAACTAACCAAAAGGTGACATGTTCTGTTGACTTTCTATTATACATTCATAACATCATCTTTCAATTCTATGTCATAAAGAATTTATGTAGGACATTAATCATGCAAGGCCATTAAATTGTTATCACATTTCAGTGATAATTGTTTACTGCTATAAATGGTTCATGTTTTGTTCCAACAGTTGGACTGTGACTAAAGTGTATTCTCAGAGCAGTGTTGGCAAAGATTAACTTCTTCAGAGACAAGGAGCTATGAAAGTAGGGGAGCACCTTATTGCATATGAGAAAATATGAGTTATAAAAACTGTGTTATTCAATCACCAAGTGGATCAAATGAAACGGGCAATAAGAAACTCATCGTGCTCACAGCTATGATGAAGAGTGCTAGGGAAAGAATTTTGTAAGATCCTCATGTTAATAATGTACCCGGCCCCTTCCACAAAATATAACAAAGAGAGTATAAAACATTTTTCTTTTTATGATAGCCTAAAACAATGTAGCATGTAAACTGAAATGTAATAAAACTGAACCATGAAATATACATGCAATTATGAGGAAAATACAGACTGCAAGAATAATGTCAAGCATTTACAGAAAGGAATGTTCATAAAAAACATCAAACCTGCCCCCAGCATAACTCAGCTAATCAGAGTTATGCTGTGCAATGCAATGATTTGTCACCTGCTTTTAGATTTCCCTATTGACTCTGGCATGGAATAAGAATGGGATCAATTTAGAGCAGTCCTTTAATCCCAAGGGTGCCATCACTAATGCTGCTGTCTGTTACTGCTTTCTAAATGGAACCCAACAATATATTTTTCTGTAGCAAAGTGTCTACTTTATGAGCATAATAAATAGCAATGGCCCTTTAATGACAACTTTAGCTTTGGCCATTATGGTACATTTTAAGCGCTTAAAAACACTAATGGGAGCTATACGGTGTTAATTATACTTAAGATATGAGTGCTGTACACAAGAACTACTGCAACATTAAGTAAAACACTTCTGCTAATCCTAATTATAGCCTGTAAAGAAGAGATAAGGGAAATCAAGTGCTCCTTCTACAGCAAGTTCTTAAAATAGCAGAGACAGGAAGGACAAATTAGCTGGAAAAACACTGGAAGCACCTTCCAGCATAGGACTTGATCCTTATTTACACCATGTATATATGCAGCTACTTGCATGGGTTCTGCTGTGCAGAAGCAGATATACAAGCTCTGTAATCAGCCCTGTACCAGGGCTAATCTGTGTCCTGTCAAAGCCAGCTGGGTTCTGTATCAACATGGATCAACACACAGACATTAATCTGAAAGAGTGTGCTGGAGAGTTTAAGAATACAGGGATGAAGGGCAGACTGAACAAGAAAGTCTAGATTCACCTTGACTAACTCTGTGCATTTACCTCTGGTGCCTGAGATAAAAGGGAAATTGCTGGGCTGTTTTCATACCCATTAGACTTCCAGGGGTAATGCAGATTTTCTAGCAGCAGCTATTTGTCCCTGTTTATCTCAACAGCAGAAATCTAAGGTGAATATTCTCTGTTTTAGACAACTCGATAAAATGCATAAAACTAGGTAAGGGATTCATTTGGCCTAACTGCATGCAATAAATAGTTCTCACATTTTAGCTGAGTGTTTAGGCATAAGAAATTCTCACTGGCTTATACAACCCAGGGACTGCATATTTTGACAATTCTGAAGCACTTCAGCAAGGGTAGAGAGGGAGAAGTAATAAGAAAATATCTTGAAAAATGCAAGTAAAACTAATTCAGGTAAAGTCCACAAATACTTCAGATGTGGGCTCCAGTCCTAATGTTGGTCAAGTTAGAATGTTTGTATAACATTGGCTTTTACTTGTCTATGTTTATGGATTGCCCCTCAAAGATATTCTCAAAGATATCTAACAGGAAAGATCGATTGTATGAAGACCCCTGTCTGTCCTTCTCTGCAGACATCCTCCCCACCAGTTTACATCATAGTGTAGTCAAGAGCTTTGCCCCAGGGCGGTATACAACCAGCCCTAAAAGTCTGTATCCACCAGAAACAAAAATCACCTCAATCATGGCAGAAAATGACTGTAGAACGGGGGCCTGGCTTCATCACAGTCGGTAACAGTTTTTGAAATGTGGCACCTTATACCTAGGTATGCGTGAAGTATTCATCCCTGGCCTGGAATTTATGACAACACATCATGAATTAGTTCAAGACTTGTGGTAAGTTACCAAAGCACATGTGAAACAATAGATAAGGCCAACTTAGTTATCATTACATACTGTGTTACTACTTCTAGATGCATATAAAACAATTTACATGCTCTGCAAGAACTGCATACAATTATTGATAGAACCAGGTAAAATACCCATCTTCACTGGGTCAATGGCCGTTCAGTGCTACATAAACAAATGCTGTAGCTGAATAGAGAAAACTGTACAGCAACCCTCTTTCAGAAGATCATGAGCATTTAACAGAAGCAACTGAAACACATGGGAAAGGAACATATTAAATAAAAGCACAGTTTAAAATGTATTGCTCTTTTTCTTTCACATGGTCTGATAGCTTGCCATTTCAATGCATTTATTTTGAGCCAGTTGAGGACGGAGTTGACATCAGAAAGAACACAAACTTAGAAACTACCTATTTTTCAAGTCCTCTGAGCCTTCAGCTACTTTCTCTGCAAATTAAGCTGGAGAGGAAGTGACAAGGGACTTTAGCATACTGCTGAAGTACTGACTGGATCACTAGCAAAACCCAATCTGCCTTTCTCTTTATCAAATATATATTTTGTAAGCTCAATTTCTGTACAGACTTTTAGCAACAACTGTATCTTATTTACTATGTCCATACTCAGCACTTAAAGTGTTTGGGGTTTTTTTTAGGATAACAGTCTCTGTTAGTCTCCTCCTTTTAGAAAATATTGCCTGAAGTTATCAGCAGCTCAGCCATCAGGATGAATGCGGACTTTCATTCCAAAATGAAAAGAAAGAAAAAACATAATCCTCAGAAAGTATCTGTGTTGCTTGAGGCTACGTCAGTCAGGTTTTCAGGGCTGCAGCTAAATGTTTTATCTAAAAGTTTGCCAGCATTTGCTTGAGGCTAAACTACTGAAGAATTCTGAAATGTAACCATTGCTTAAATTAAAACCAATTCAATAGACTTCAGATATGTGTGAAGAGGAGAGAGGAAAGGAGGGGAAAGGGAAAGGGAAAGGGAAAGGGAAAGGGAAAGGGAAAGGGAAAGAAAAGAAAAAGTCAAAGGAAGTCTCCATATCCAAAGTGTCATGACCTAACAGTATAACAACATACAACAGGTGAAGAACCAGAAAAGTATCAGTTCTCAGAAGGACAAAGACAAAATAAAGATGGATGCATATTTTTCTTCTCAGTCTTGGTGATCATGATAGTGACCTTTTGGGTAGAGAACAGAAAGTCTTACAGAGGGTGTGTTACAAGTATTAATTAAAGCTTTTAGAACATTTTAAATACAAAGCCTTTTGAAGAGAGAAAGCGCTAAAACATATTATTATTCTAAACAGTAATAACAAATGTTCCAACATCTTGCAGAAATTGTATTGTATCAGCCTTGATTTAACACTGAAAAACAATGCGTCATATGGAGTATTCAAAAGATGTGCTCTTTGTAGAATCTTTATCAACTCAAAGTGAGTCTTTTATAAACTACAAACCTGTAAAAGCTGTTCTTCCATGTGCCATCTTTACATATTTTTCAAATGCGCTTTCTTCCTCTTCAGATAGTAACAGATTTTGTTTTTTCGAATCATAGAAACACACGGTTGGAAGGGACCTACAAGATAATCTAGTCCAACTGTCCTCCTATCACCAATACTACCCAAGTACAGTGTAGCTCAGCTACTTGCTTGAACTACAGCACAGAAAAAGGTGCAAATGTTTTTACCACTGCAACTTGATATTCCACGTTGCTGTGAAAAGATGTCAGAAAGTATTCTCATAATTTGTATTCTATCTAGGACTATTTTTGCAAACCCTTTTTTGATACATAGTTTATTACCAGTCTAGTACTTTCTTTAGTACTATTTCTACAAGGCTGTCAATATTTATTTCACCATGGTTAGGTAACGCTTCTTATAAATGTGGCGAATGTATGCTCGTTCCCTAAATCAACTTTGACAATCCATAATATTTAAATAGAATTTATTTTAAATAGAATTTTAAAATTTTATTTTAAATTTATTTTAAATTCTAATTAAATAGAATTAGCATCACCAATTTTCAGTATAGCGTATATTCAGTGAGCCTGCTGCAGAATGCACAGGATTTGGAATAATTAGCATATAAAGCTACTCTTGCCATTTTGCTCCTCTATTTATATTAGGACTCATTACTGTGCAATCATATTTCAGAAGTAGTGATGCAGAATTTGGATTTGACTGTTCAGGAATGAGTGAGCCAGCAAATTATCTGTAGGGACTCACAGACCTTTCTATAATATCTGCCCACCTGGGCATCACTCCAAGTAAGTGCATTTTCATGTCACTCAAGAGTGCCCGCAAGTTGGAGTGCCAACTGATTTGTATTGCAAATTATACAAATTTTTTCATTCATAAGAGACAGAATTCATCTTGATAAAGTCAGAGGCACAGAGGGAGCAGTGGCGGTCCCAGCCCCTACCCACAGTCTTGGCCTGGCTCAGTGGGGCTGTCAGGGAAGATGGGGCCCAGGCTTGCTGCCCCCTGCATGCAGGGCCTTGGGACTTAACCCCTTTATACAGGTGCTGATAGATGTAAACAATGCTGGCAAATCAAAGGTCACAGACCAGACCGTGGAGCTTTATAAGAAGTTTTAGACACAAGGAAGAAATTAGTTATAGTAAGGGTTGTGAGACACCAGAACAGGTTGCCTAGAGAAGTTACGGATGTCCCAACACTGGAGGTGTTAAAGGCCAGGCTGGATGGGGCTTTGAGCAACCCGATATAGCGGAAGCTGTCCCTGCTCATGGGAGGGGCGTTGGACTAGTTAAGCTATAAGTGTTCTATCCTACCCAAACTATTCTATGATTCTTTGATACTGAGTAACACCTGCTGAGCTGCAGGGTCAGCAGGTTATTGGGCACACTGTGGATGTATGAGAGTACAGGTACACCATCTGCTTCTGGGGGTAATCCCAATTAAGAGGCTGCTACTATCCATGCCTTTCCAGCCTTCTTTTTATATTGTTAGACTAGGGTTGTAATTCATCGTCCTCTCACGTGTCTAACCATGTGCAGTGCTGAACAGTAAACTGAACAATGAATACTTATCCTTTCACTTCCATATATATATATGTATACACATACATATATATGTATTCTGGAGGGTTATTCCTATATAGATAATTTCAGTTTGTGGATTAACACAACTAAAGAAGTGGTGAACTGCCTAGTCTGTAGGTGCATCCAGAGAGAAACAGGATGCTGGCTTATGCCCCCTATGGAAAACTTCTATGCAATTGGTACCTTCACAGCAGGATGCCAAGAAAGTGAGAGGCAGAAGCTATGAGTGGCTTATGGGAATAAGAGATAAAACTTTCAATATAAGAATCGCAGGAGAAGGTAGACATATTTTTTGAAATAAAGGAGAATTCTGTCCACTGCTTGTTTAGACTAAAATCACAGAAACAGGTCTCATTTGTGCACATTTCTTGTAAATAAAGAGGTGTCCCAAATATTCTTAACTTCTGTTTTTAATTTGCTTATTTTTGATAGCACAGCTGAGAATCAGTAGTGCTTAGGAGCTTTGTTAACCATAACTCATTTAAACCGGTAGGAATATAATAATCATCTCCACCTGATCTACACCACTGCAATGGATTTTGGTGCCACTATCCTGGGTAAAAAGACAGTAATTCCTCCCTCTTTTTTTCTGTCCTAGCTCATATACTTCTTATCATACCATAACACTGGTAACACACTTAGTAACCCGTAGTCCCATGCACAGTAGCCGAAGAAGTAAAGTCCTACTACTAACAACTTTTAAACACATCCTTCCTGAGAAAGTAATTTCTTTTGGAATATATGAGAGGTGGTCTCAAATTGGATACAAGCAGTTCAATTACTCTGGCCATGTTCAGGCAGATCATAGAGATTCATCTCTCTCTTTTCTACAATAATTCCTCTGTGTAGAAATGCTGGCACACTTACAGCTCCAAATAGAAATGTTGATACAATGTACCTATACTGCAGATAAATAGAGGACTTCACCTTTCAGTGCTATCAATCCCACAAAGACTGTATTTATTTTACAATTTCATGAAAACAAAAATAATGGACTGAGACCTTTTTGGTAAAACTTCTGTGGGAAAGGCATAATAAGTCTATAAGGTATTAAGAGCTCTCAGTGTCTTCATCTGCCCAAGTTGACTGGAGTTTCTGGAATCTAGCACTACACAAGAATTTCATGGTCCCTTAAGGAATTCATTCTGAACAAAAAAATTTCAGGCTAAACTCTTCCCCAGACAGGCAGAGGATCGCTTATAGACTCCATCTTCTCCTGACCAGTGGCACTTGTACTTAGCATGTGCTTTTTAAAATATCATAGATGTCAGCTTGAGAATGTGCAAGTAATATTTGAATGTGACTTCTAGAAGGAATTGTAACATGGCAGGCACACAGCCACTGCACTGATTATCTCTTTTTCTCTCTCACTCCATTTCAGACCTGGATTTTGTCTTGAATTGTGACTGCTTTCCTGTCCAGGATGGGTGTAATTCTAGTGGAATGTTATAAGTGAAAATGTTAATACAGATTTCTGTTAGCATAGATTACCTCAGAGTTAGTGATGTTACCATTTTTTCACCAGTCATGAAAATAGAAAAATGGTAGTTATCTCCCCAGACTATCATTTGGCTATTGTAAAAAATTAAATACTACATGAAAAAATATTACTTTATTAATAATAAACAACTCTCCTCTGAAGGAGTAATCTTAAAGTATATCAAAAGTATTTACTTTTTATTCTAGAATACTGTTCATCACTATAGAGCTTATCTAGCAGCCATCACAGAAATGTCTCAGAGAGTCTCTTGTTCTGAAGCATGATGCCAAGACAAAAGTGTGAATTACAGATTTTCTTCTTTTTATACTCTTCCAGTCACTAGGCTCCCCTACAAGATTGATCTGCTACATTTACAAGTAATTGGTGTAGCAGTTTTGGTATTTCCGAGTATTAATGGCACTATTTTCTTACTTTTGTGGCTCAATCTTGAACACCTTTGAGGTATTATATATCAAGATACCAAATGTAGCTCTTTAAGTGTGGCAGATAAAGACAGAATTTCTTTACTTTATTCTAGACACAAGACACATTTAATAGCACTTAATGCTCACATTTAAAAATTATTTAAGCATAGAAATTCACTCATACACATAACAAGAATGTTACAGGCATGAGGAGCATGTATTCCAGATTGGTACAATATATTATTGTTAATGTATGATTAGCTAGATTTATAACATAAATATTTAAGTAATCATTTATTAAATAATACATTTTTACTAAATCTTTATTAATATACCTTGAAATAAACTTCAAAACTGTTAAGTGTAGAATTGTGACAATAAATTAAATACAGAAAAAAATAATCAATGACAAATGAATAATGGATCTGAAATCAATTAAATGTCCACATTTTCAATGCTGTAAAGGAAGAAAAAGAAAGACAGATTTATCACTGCAACTTTCCTAACTGTAAATCAGGATCACAGAATGGCTGATATCAGAAAGGACCTCCGGAGGTCATTTGGTCCTAACCCCCTCTCACACAGGACTATCTAGAGCAAATTGCCCAGGACCATGTCCAGAAGGCATTTTAAGGACTCCAAGGATGAAGACTCCACAACTTCTCTGGGCAACCTGTGTCAGTGCTGTCACCGTCACACTGAAAAAGTGTTTCCTGATGTTCAGAGGAAACCTCCTATATTTCAGTTTGTGCCCATCACCTCTGGTCCTGTCACTGGGCACCACTTAACAGAGCCTCCATTTTCTTTATACACTCCTTTCAGGTATTTATACACATTAATAATATCCCCCCCTAGATCCTAATTAAATGTTTATAAACATCATTAAATACAAATAGCTTTTTCAGGGAAGCAAAAATAAACATATTTTTGATGTCTGCTTCCTTATCAAAACATACCAGTATCTTTTCTTTTTATATTTTAACATCTCTTTTTTTTGTGTCTGTTTGAACTATGAATTCCACTTGCAACGCGTTTCAAACATATCTGAATATATATTGTCTTGAAAAACCCTGTTTTAAAGTGTTTTTTCCTAAAGCTATGCTGAAGCAGCCACACTGGTAAATTAAAGAGATTCAGGGCATTTTTATGATAGGAATGATATTTAACACGGTAAGGTTTTTGGTTGTTTTATAGTTTTGATAGGCTCCTGTTCGCCAAAGCACAGCATGTTAAAACGAGGAGACCATGTTCCCACCAGCCAGTGTGCGGGAGCTCTGAAGGCCCTAGGAGGGTACAATTTCTTCCCAGCAATCTGCAGCATGGGACATCCCTTCCAAACCTCCAAAGACAGGCCACATCATCCAAAGCAGTGTTGATGTGGTTAAAGTAAGGAGTATTCTCTCACTTTGAAATTTAACAGGATTAACAGGATTTTTGCCCTTAACTGATTAAGAAACATTTGAAAAAGGAATGGAAACCCCACAAATTTTTTATAATTTGCATGTTGGTACCTTGCATTTCATGCAGTTGATGCATTCTTCCCTTTATTGTTAATTGCATGCCTGTGCTGGAGGAAAAACCTTTTTTTTTTCTTTCTATTCCAGTTCACCTCTGGGAAGTATGGCTATCAGATAATTTGGCACACTAGTGAATTAAGTTAGATTTCTAGATATACTTCATTTATATGCATCAAACACAGCTATAAAAGAAATTGTGTATGCTTAATAGTGTAAAGCCATCTTTAGTCCATGCAAGGCATGAAACTTTGCCAAAGGCATTTTTTTCAAAATAACCATTGTAAAGCTTATCTGTATGGACACAGAACCAAAGCAGACACACTGTATCTGCCAGACCATGCAAAAAAGCAATACCATAATACTTACATTTCAATAGTTTTGTTTACTCTATGAACACTGCTAAATAATTACAAATGGTTATGGTGGACGATGGATGGATGGATGATGAGCCTATAGATGGACAGCTAGTGGATAATGGATAATGCTCATCCATAATGGAGCTTAGACAGCATTTTAATAAATCTGTAGCATGCAGAACCTGCACATTTCTGAAGAAAGAGAAGAAAACAATCAGCTGGCATATTGTCACAAGTCTGTTGAGGTGGAACTGAATGGAATGGTATAACCGTCATGCACTGGGCATACTGTGACAGGTTATAGATAGTTGATAAAATGAAATTTTAAATAAAAGAGCAACCTTGTTCTATTGTATCCTGCAATTAAAGCCATTAGGCAGAGGAAAAACCATTTTGATTTCCACCTTTATGATTCTGGAATGTATCTCTTCATTGTGCTGATAAAATTTAATGTGTTATATATTTCATCATGACAAAATATAATTGATGTCACGAACAGTTTTAAATTATTGCTTGTATAATGTATGCTTTTAGCAGAACTGTATTTATTATTGTAAAATTTCTGAAACTTGTTCTAAATTACCGTGAAATGCATCAGAGTGTAAGAAAAAGATTTGTCAATGACAGGACCAGTTATTTGAAAGATTCTAACTTTCAAGTCAATTTCACTATACTTTCAGCTTCTATCTTGTTTTTTTTTTGGGGGAACAGGGATAAAAGGAATAAAGGAAGAGAAATACCCACTACATTTATAAAACTAGATAAAAGGAGCAATAAGCAGGTGTTTTATGTAATAGCAATAAAAATTTAGATGCATGTAACCTAATGAATACCACACTTTGAAAAAAAGAGTAGAAAAGATTTTCATCACCAGTAACAACATAAAAAAACCCAAGCCACTGAAAAATTAATTAGACATGCAATCTCCTACATTCAAAGATGTGCCTAGTAATGATGCATTATCAGTCAAACTTAAGCACTGGATCATTAACCATGCGGAAATGTTACATGCATTTGTGTATACAAGATTAAATGCTATACATTCCTGCAAAGTTCCATATTGTAGTATTTCATTTTAGCTGCTCTTTCATCTCTCTGTCACTTTCAACAAACTGTAAATTTGATAGCATGTTTACAGATATTTTTATTCCACTGACTAAATTATCAAAAGGTTGTGTGATGATTTCCTTAGTCCCTTAGAATTAGAATGTACAACGTGCAATGCCCTAAAATGCATTTGTATGGAATGCCCACTCAATTTATTTTATGCAGCTCTTTGATCTCCCTTAGAAAGGCATCTCCATACCTCTCAGACTGTTTGATCTTCATTATAATAAACAAAATAAGACAGAAATACGTCAAACATCATTCCCACATAGAAGAGTATTTCAGAGCAGGCTAGACTGGAAAGGCAAATGGGGAGAAAGAGGTAAAAAAGAGGTATTGACAAAATTATTCCCCAATGCATTAAGAAGTGAAGTGGGCATTTTAGAGATGAATGTCTGCATATTATATCAAAAGCATGATGTCTAGTGACTTAATAGCTGTAATAATACTATACAAGATTGGTTTCTAGTTTAAGAGAATAAAAGAATCATAAACTATGCCATAATCTACACAACCAAATAAAAAATATTTACAAAGAAAATTAATTGAAGTATGATTTGCCACTGGTACAAATGTTTTGCTGGTTTCTGAGCCGCTCAGAAATGCAAAACAATGCAAAACAGCTACACAGAGAGCAACTTGTCCACAAGCTTGAGATTGTTCTGTTACCAACACAAGTTTCCTGCGCTTTTTCACTTTGCCCGCGGACATTCTGCAGAGACAATCCCAAACACATCGCGGTTCACACTATAGTGCCCCTGCAGTAAATAACAGGATTCCCAAATGAAGAATAAGGTTATTATCCCAGGTCTCAGGAAAGCAACTGCCTAGCCCAGCTGAAGCAACTGGACTTGTGACTGTGAGCTACCTTTTTCAGACACTGTTGTGTGAGAAACACAGTACTTTTCTGCACAAATCACCTTTCTTCTCATTAGTGACTGATTACACGACCAACCACAGCAATTCGTTATCTGGAAAACAGATAAGGGAAGGTATTTAAACTACTTTAAGCTTCTTTTTAATCACATGAAAGCTGGGAATTAAAGAATCTGAATTATACCACCAGGCAGATTCACAGACCACCAGAGAAGTCTCCAGAGATCACATGGTTTGTCCTTTTTCTGGCAAAAAGCAAGAAAAAAGAGAGTTTAGTGACCACTGGAAAGTTCTAAGGGCTGAATTTAGCCTACCATGTGCACTGCAGGATAATGAGGAATCTGTGAAACTACAGGGAGAACAGCAGTAAATCGTATCTGTCCAGTACTGGCTCAGCAAGTTAATAATAGGACAGGTACTATTTACTGAGAATATGTTTACATTTTATTATTTTCATATGTATCAAAATATAAGGCTATTTAATTCCATTTAGGCTGGCTACAGGAAAGAAGCTTGTTGCTGCCTGCACATAAAACTTATTTACATCTTACCTTCAGCTTCCCCTTCAATGCATAAAATGCAGTATAATGGTATGTGTGAACAAATTTAAAATGGCTTTTTAACATAATCTTTATGCACAAAAAATCCTTTTCATTCCTTTTGAAACTTTTGGAAGACTTCTTAAGTTTTGAAAAATAATTATTAGCATTAATGATTTACTGAATATTCCTTATAATCAGTAAACTTTATGGGTTAACATCAGACGAGCTCCATGTCCCAAGAAAGCTATAGTTAAGGTTACACATCTTCACTAAGTATCAGAGAGACTTATGTTTCATGTGACAAATTAATGAGTTCTAGAGAAATGCTGAAGAAAAAATAAATCACTGATCACACTAAAACGTGTTAATCTAAACATTTTGACTTATAACTTACTCTAGTCACGCAGAAAAAAAAAAAACAAAACCAAAAACCAGAAGGTAACAAAATAGAAGCTAACAAAGTTTAACCCACCTAATAGTGGTTTCTCACATATAGCCAAATCTTACTTTCACTGGATGACCACATTCAGATATTGTTTTTCAAAAGTAAAAGCTATTAAAAGGAATCCTAGAGTCAGATACATGGAATAAAAGTATGTCATTGTCATTAACTCTTCACTATTAAATACTTCTGCATGTTAGTGGTAATACTTTCAATCCAACCTATTTGCCAATACTATTTTCTCACTAGCAAAATCCACTTCCTTTGATATCATGCTGTTCTGTGTATATAGTTACATACAGAATTGTTTGGAAAAGGTGAAAGAAGCAGTACCAGTGTGTACAAATAAATAGGTCAGGAAAAAGAGGGGAAAAAAAAAAAGCTGTGGGGATGTAAAATGATCTTGCCCATAATAAAAAATTGAAGCAAATAAGCAGTACAATCCCTTTTATGTTGACTTGCCTGTCGTACAAACAGAATACTTCAATGAGTATGAAGGTGAACATACTTCTACAGAGATTCTTAATTTTGTTAAGAAATTTAAAATAGAATGAAGGACACTACCTCTTAACATCCAAAATAACTTATTTTCTAAATACAAAATAAAACACTTTTGGGAGAAACACCACAGAAAGGGAAAGAAAGCAAATACTTTCCCTCAAATATGTCCTCTCTTTCCAAGTCAGATCTTTGGCCCTTGAACAATCTAGTGCTGGTGAGCGGCTCCAGTGGTGTTCTCAGGCTACAGTCATATTAGAAGACTAGCAGTGGAGCTGTGTAATTCTGGAGAAATGAAAAAATCCAGCTGCTGAAAAAGCCAGCTGTTAGGGCAGGGCAGGGCAGAAAGCCCTAGGGGCCAATGTCAAGTCCATTTCTCTTGGGCTGTCCATGATATCCTCACTCTCTCTGGGGGCTCACAGTCAAATGAAGATTATGGCATGTACCTTGTGGTTTCAGGTGGCTGGCCATTTAGATGAGGTTACTATCCATAGAAAAAGAATGTTATAGGAAAACACACTTACATTGCATTTTTTCTGATGTATGTCAGATTTTCTAAACATTAGACAATGTAACAGGACTATTTTTGGCATCTGCAAACACGCTCGAGATCACAAACTGAAGAAAAACAGCTGTTCATATTTTTTTTGAAACCCCAGTGGACCAGGTAAGACTTAAAGTTTTGTGTATTAAATTATGACAAGATTTATAAACAATTCAGGGAGATCTAAATTCCCAGTAACAATTCTTTGCTGATAAGGAAATTTAGTTTTCATCCCCTTAGACTCCTGATGTGTTATCAAAAAGAAAAGAAGTATTTGTGAGCGCAATGGACTTATCCTCTGTCTTATCTTAGGCATTTCAAAATATGAGTTATCAATCAAAGACAAGGTAAGTTTATTTTGTATTACTGCAATTCTCCATAATTATAAGATACATTCTTTCTCCCATCATGAAGAAATGACAAAAGGGGGAAAAAGAACTTAAAGTCAACTCTGATGAAAAAGCAGTATAAGGAGACTTTGAAAAAAAGTGGCTGCGTTTCCATCAGTAGAAGAATCAAGGGATTCCAGCGGGGTGGATGGTTACAGATTACCTGACAGATATCTGGGCTGTGAGAGTGGGAGATATCTCCATTTTCTTCTGTACCGTTATTTTGTTGTACAGGGTGTGGGTGCCTAAGCCAAGCTGTCAGGGGGTGCTGTCTCTGTGGGGAATGGCTCGGCTGCCCTGAGCTAGACACAGCCGATTCCAGCCAGCTCCAGCCAACCCACCACAGAGCCATGGCTGAGCCCCGCAACCATGAGGGTGGCGCCTCAGGGAAAGCCTCTGTCAAAAAGGGCAAAATGCTGGGTGGAGAGGAACAACAGAGGGAATAGCAAGGTCAGAGGAAGACCATTTTCTTCCATTGCCTCCAAAGTGGAAGGCCAGGCATTCTTAGGATAAGCACAGTGTTTCTGATTGTTTAGTGCTTTTGAAGACTGATGAATAGGGACTCTACATAGAAGCTTTTCACCAGTTCCACAAATGACACTGGTGAGAAATATGCAACCTAGTCTGCAATACAGCTGTGCTAATGGCTAACATTAAACTGTCATACAGAGCTCTGAACTGCTTGGTGCCCAACATGCCAGGCTTTAGGCAGCAGCTCCTCTGATGGAAGCAGGTCTCTGACACAATGGGTGGTGGTACCTGTATCGTGCATGTAGGAAGGATGGCTGTGTTTCTGCATCTGGACCTCCTTTTTCCCAACAGTTTTCCTTTGAACGAGAAACCCTGGCTGAAACTCATCCTGGCTGAAGCACTGCACAGCCTGAAGGTGCCTCAGTCTGTCAGAGCTCATGCCAGACACTGATTGATGGTGGATCTGCTGTAGGCAGCGTTGGCATCTGCCACCAGGGATTCAGTGGCACAAGGGCAGAGAGACCTGGGGCTTAGGCTGCCACAGGTGCCAGTGGCAGGCGGGCAGGAGAAAGAGAAGCAGGGTTGGGGGGGAGGCCTGTCTCACACAGATACTTGTTCAAGCAAAAATTGTTCAAATCTGTAACAACCCTGAGTTAAGTTCTTCGGAGATAGACACATCCCCGCTGCCAAAGTTTTGCTGTGTTTGATCTGAAGAAATACTGTATTTGAGTGAAATGTATCAGACATGCTCATTCTGTGTATTGATCCATTTTTTTCACACTGCTACATAGAGAGTCTTGGAAATATTTCTCACAATGTAACACATTATAGCTTTTAAAAAGCATAGCTGATTTTTCATTACCTTGTACTTCCTATGGTCAGGTATGTTTAAAACACTCCCAAATCAAGTGGTTTACAGATAGAAAAATCTTAAAAGCTTAAAAGACTATAAAACCTGATAAATTACAGAAAAATCAATCCAAATGATGGAGAATTCATGGTTTGAGAATATAAACTTTAAAGAAATCAACTTAAAGTTGTCCTTATATGCCCAAGGCCAGACGGATGTGTGAACTGCAAGCTTGTTTTTGTACTCCAAAGGGAACCTGGACCAAAGCAAAGTTTGGAGTGTGTTAATTTTCATCATAAATGCTAAAGAAGTGAGGACTCAAAAAATAAATGTTCTAGATTTATCCAAGTAAATAGGTTTATGGATTTCTCACTACATTCATAATTCATTGAGATTTTAACATCTTCATTGTAAATGCGCTTGCCATCTTGGAAGGGCCAGACAAATAAAATCCTCTTAAATAAGAAGGCAGCTGCTTTTTAATATAGTTTCTAAAGCTGTTAAGTGAAACTATCTTTTCCCCTGTATTGCTATAACATCTTATAACCACTTTCTTTAATTCACTCCTAGGGATTTGGGTTTGGGAAGTTTGCTAATTTTTTAAGTAGATCTTAAGTATAGGAAAGATTTTCCAAGCTCACAGATTTGATGTACTACTGTTCTTTGCAAAAGAAATGATATTTCAGACACATACGCATAACAAGGCTGTAGATTTCAAAAGCTTTGTAGCACTTTTTAGCCCTAAATGTTTCACACTAGCCTTAGACCTAGATGGGGACACTGTCGCTCTGGTTTCTGCTGTCATAAAGTGCTGAGTAATCTTTATCTCCCTGTATATTTTGTGATGTACAAATTCACAATAGTGCATGTAAATGGACTTTGATTAAAAGCACAAGTATAATACAGTAAGCCAGCCTGTTCTGACTTCTACCAGACACAGATCTCTTCCTTCACAGGCAGAAATATACAATAGAGTATAATACACCGCAGTAATAAGAATCTAATCCTGAATAGCAATGAGGTGGGAAAATGCAAGAAGAGCAGCTTGCAGACACTAAGACTTTATGACTTTATTTCTATATAGCAATCAAATTTTTCATTTCACAAACAGGAAAAAAAATTGCTAGGAACTAATCATCCATCCAGTGCAACCTCTTTTCTAAAGCAGTAGCCACTAAAGGAATTAAAGAAAATTATACATGATACAGGGCAATTACAAGTTGATGCTTTATCTAATCAAGGTAGGTAGTGTTTAAAGCACTCTTTAAGAGCCACCCTAAGGCCTAAGCAAGTGGAGACTTTCTTAGCCCAGAGAGGAGTACCTAGAGCTTTGCTGTTCTCATACATAAGCTTTGACCTTGACTTCTTAAAACACTTCCTGTCTGCCTCTCAGGAGCTAGGCAGGGGAGCATATGAGAGGTATCCTCTGTGAAAAATGTCATATTTAAAGCCCAGTTTTGGTTGCATTAACCTGGAAAACAATCCACATAACTTCTCTGCTGCGGGGAGATAATACAAGAAATTAAGTTAAATTTCTCTGGGCTAGAAACTATTTAAAATAGGTAAAGAAAGAAAGTGTTTCAGCCTTTACATAACTGTAATGCAGCAACCCTTTTTATGTGGAGCCACTAAGAGGAAGTTGAGCTTTTCATCTTTTGTGCAATATATGTATTTCCAGTTCTGCTATCATGGTAGTATCCATGCAGATTTAAAAATGCATTTAATTGTGTACATTCCCCCACTGGAAATATGAGCATTCAAGGACATTGCATGGCTTTGAACACGTGGCTGAGTGATTTAACTCTAGATATAACCTTACTCTCAATACTTCCTTCTCCTTAGAAGCAGCTGTAACCATTTATTTGAGATTTTCACAAAGGATTTTCAAAAGACTCCAAGTTAATTAGAATTAAACTCAAGTATTCGGACCCGGTTCTCAATTTCACTTCAAGTGGGTGATTTAAACTAACACTGCTTTGCATTGCTTTGTGTAAACAAGAATCAGTCTCATATTTTGCCTAATGTATTTATTACACATTATATTCTGACATTTTGTATTTCTGTACTGAACAAAGAGACTGTCCTGTCCTTTGCTTTTTATCTGGTACGTGAAGCAATATGTAAAAACATGGAAATAGTTTATGAAAAATTAAACAACTGTAGCTCTTTATGACAAATAACATGTTACAGCTGAAAAGCAGGTACGTGGTATGACTTTTACTTTTCTGAAATGCATTTCCAGTGCCATATGCTACAGACTGCTGCAAAACATACTGCTTTCTTTCAGGACATTACCTTGTTTTGATGGCAAACATGACTTGACAGATGCCTCAGCAGAGGAATTGTGTGATATCTGACCTTTTTGTGATATGTCATTTCTAGAAAGCCTTGGTGCAGGTGCTCCATCATGGGACACATAACAGAGATACACACCGGAGAATGACATGATTCCAAACCTTTTATCTGTTTTTTGACTTTCCTGCATGATATTTGTTTTAGAGCATGTCATCTATAGGCCTTTGTGAAATGAAATGCCAAATCTTGGGATATAAGGTTTACATACATATAGGATTACATGACCCGAAAGATTTGTATCTATTCTACTCCAGGGAATAATATTTTAGGTTTGATTTTAGTTACCTAATGATTTAATTCAGGCAAAGCTGGGCTTGAGTCTCCACAACTACGCTTCAGACAGAGATGGATAACTTTAAACACCTTCAAAGGTCACTTCATCTTGGAGCTGTTCAAGGCCCTGTCTGCCTACTGTAAACATATGCAGTGCAAAAGCATTTCATATTTCCAAAAGCTGCAGTACATGGGGAATAGCAGTACTGTAGTGCATTACGACCATGCATCTCCACACATCTTAACCTGATCCTAGATTAAGCAGTAGTGATCAGGGCAATGAAAGACACACTTTAGACTACATCTTCACTATTCATGTCCCCAAAGGAGACTGTCTCTTCTTTGGAGGACATCTCTGGCTCTTTTGAAATCAAATTATATTGCTATAAACAAGGTCAGGGCTAAAAGAATAAGACCACTCTTGATGTTAGCCCAGTATGCATCGGCCTAAATTCTGTTCATACCATATATGAACAACATTCAAGGCACTGAAGATAGCATAATTACATGGTTTTGTTTTACTGTGGAAAATAGATAATTACGTGTAATTCATGGCTCAATTAAATTGTAGGATAATTAGTACCCAAAGTAAGAAACACTGCCTGGAGATTATGGGGTAATCTGAAAGGAAGTCACACAATTTATTCTAGTGCACTCTAGTTATTTCCTATTTGTTACATATGACTTGATCAAAGCTTAAGATATTCATAAAAGGTTGACACACCTTTATTACTATTTAGAAACAGAGATAGAGAAAAATAGTCCAAGAGATAATAATTCTTCCAGAATTCTCAGATCCCAATGTTTTTCTTTTATCTATAGTAGTGCTAGATTAAGTATGCCACCTCTGTTGCAAAAATGCTTCTGACAACATATATAAAAAAATTGCTGACTCGCAGCTGGCTGTCTAAAACTCTCACGGCCAGGAAGTGCACCCTACCACTACCTCTAGAGTGTGGATGCATGTGCTTTGTAACATGATCCACTGTCTTGACTCACATGAGAAAACCAGAGCAGGCATTACAGACAGACATTTCAGGTCTGGAGCAGAAAGATCACAGAAGAAAAGCCACAGAAGGCTGCACACGGATTTAGCTTACAGAAAAATATCTGGACACTCGAATATGAGTCATTTAAAAGAATAGATTCAGTCAAGCCTATCTTGAAGGTTTAGGGTGTATTTTTTAGAGCATCTTACATTAACAAAACAGATTGTAGGAAAAGTGATTATTTCCAGCCCTTGAATAAATAAGATAAGGTACTGAAAAAAAAACCAAAACAGAAACTTCAATGGCTTTGCTGGCAACTACATGCTAATTTTAAGCAGTCAGTGGAGTATACAGAAAATACATAGGCAAATAAAAACAATATGGTTTTGTCTGACCACAATCTCATTTGAGCAGATCAAATCTTATAAGTTAATGTGGTCTGTATTCACTCCATCTGATGATTTACTTCAATTCTTATACAACAAAGTGGAAGGAAAGGCTATCAAGCTCAAGAAGTGTTTATTACAGAGCCTTTTAAGGTGAGGGTGTTTATTGTTACTTAACAAATAAACCCATTTAAAATATAAGTCCACCATATTAGAGTTATTACTATGTTTTTTTAAAAAAAATAGGTTAGATCTGTGTATGTGTCATGCTCTGTAGTCCAGTTGAACACACATTCATCTGTCTATAGAGGATGGAAGTTACTATGTTGGTCTGGCTCCCACGTTTTACCCTTGGCAAACTGATTTGAACAACAGCTGCTGAGAAAGGCATGAGAGTGTAAGCAGCAGAAGTGAACTGAATACCCAGAACTGCCTAAAAGGGCATCTGCAGATAATATTAACAAGCCAGCAACCAGCTGAAATAAACAGTAACAGGGGAATTACAAAGAAACTCTTGAAACAGAGGACACAGCCTGAAAACAAATACGAAGGAGGTATGAAAATTTGTTGGGAAGAGACCTTTTGGAGTGGAGACAGCAGACCCAAGCCTGGGTTTGGTACTGTGACTCCCTGACCTCTTCGCATGACCTTAGGGACCTCTGACTTGCAGGCTCTGAATGCAACAAGCAGCCTCTGGAGTCCAGCTGGAGGACTGACCCTCCAGGGAACACAGACAGGACCCATACCTTGAGTGCGCATATGCAATCCTCAGGGGTGCTTTCTCACCATCCTATGCATCACTGGGTTGCAGAAAGCAGCACAAGTGAGCACAAATCTGGAGTGCTCACAGTTCCTACAAGAGTGTGCAGTGAATGGAGCCCCTAACCCACTGTGGGTGTGATGACAGCTTTTGAGGAACAGTTATAGAAGGAGCACCTAGAAACCTGTGGGAGTAGAATAGATATAAATCTTTAGGATAATGGAGTCCTAAATCTTATATCCTGACATTTGGCATCTCATTTTACAAAGGCCAACAGATGACAGGCTCTAAAACAAACACAATGCAGGAAAGTAATTAACATTGTGTAAAAGTTTAATATTGCGGTTCATTGGTTGCATGGGTGATATTGATACTTATAATTTGCTGATTGCTGGTTAATTATGTATCATTAATAAGTCAATAAACCACTTCGGTAATGATCTGATTAAAAGTATCTTAACAGCATTTTTTCTCTTTGACAGCACTCACAAGTTACAAGGAAATTAAACAGTAGCTTGGGAAACTCTTAGGATCTGGGACATGACTGTTTATGTCCCGTCATTATTAGAGCATCTCTAGTGTGATTTTGACCTAAGCCAGCTAGTACTCTCCCAGATGCACTTGAGTACAAGTCAGGAGTTCAGATGAAACAGGTACAGCTCAATAGATAGTTTGCATGCACCCAGCCTTCTGTGGAAGCTAAAGGCAGTTAAACCATGAGGAAGATACAGGCTCTTTCTCTTCTTTGGCCTCATGAATTAGGTCATCATGTTTGGAGCCACGTGTAATTTACCAGTATAAACATAGCCCCACTATTAAGAGAGAAAAACTTTCATAGCATGAAGACAGGCTTTTAGATTAAAAGTTTTTGCCCCTAAATCTTGGAGGCAATCAAGACCTATATGTAATTTTCAAGTCTCTGACAGGGAATTACAAATCTCTCCAAGTGCAGAAAACTGTGTCACATGGGGCTACTCTTGGTCTCCCACACAGATGGGAAACCCCAAAGGATCTGGAGAAAGATCAGCCTCTAGACTGTGGAGCCAATCCCAGAAGTGAACCTGTTATATTTAATTAGCCTCATGGTTGTATTGAGACAGTTAACAGTATTTTAATAAATTGCCATTGTACTCACACTGTTTTAAAATGATATTGTATAGCACCCTAAGTTATATCAGAGAAGACACTCTTGATAGAGTCGACTCGTTAACAGTGAAGAACAGTGGCATTTAATTATATAACCACATGTAGACTTCTGACAGTTTGTTAATGCACATGATAAAGCAAGGACTTACATTTTAATTTTTAATCCAAATTTGACGGCATTTGTTAACAGCCCACTGTAAGTACACTGTGTATTCAGAAACTATTAACATGTCTCCATTAAAATGACAATATATATCACATGTGATGTCTTGGTCCCTAGGACACCTGGTGGGCTCATTTAAATTCCCTCGATGTTTGAAAATTAAAAGTTGATAAAAGAATGCGTGCATGTTTCTACAAAGATGAAAGTAACCTATCCAGAGACCACTGGGGTTAATAATAAAAGACCCTCATGCTATAACTCTAGAACTCACAAAAATAAATGGTTATTGCTTCAGTGTAGCAAATGGCACTGCTATGGAGTATTTATGCAGTTTCCTACAACACAGAATTTCTTGAAAGGAATTAACTTCACAAACTGATCTATGTTGCTCATACATTATTGCAGGATTGCAAAGGAAGCAATATTTTATGAGTCTGTATGATATTAAACTGTTGTTTTCTATCCCTTCTTATTGTTTTTTTTTTTCTATACAAAACAAGAACTAGAACTGCCTGAAATAGCCCAAAAGCATCATCCAGGAGATATATAGACAGCTGTGTGACAGCTGCATGACGGAGCAGTTTGTACATCACGTTGCCAGAAGTGTGGTGTTGACAGTGCCAGCACCTCTGCCAAGGTACTTGTGTCAGTAATGCTTGCAGATCTCCCATTTGTGGCCTATGCATAAAATGAAAAGGTGGTGTCTGGGGACAGCACATTTGTAATCATAGAGGTGTCTAGCTTGGGAGGGACCTTTAATATCAACTAGTCCAACAATAATGTGGCAAATACTGCCCCTCAACTTAGCTGTATCATCCAGACACTCATGTATGTCTGTGCTATTTTACTGACAGCACAATGTTCTGTGTGATCGTGTGCATGGGTGATTAGCAATGGTAGGCATTTCTATTTATGTTTGTCAATACCCTTTTTTCTCATCCCTGACACCATTCAGTAAGGTATGCGCTGTCAATCCAAATTCAGCTGTGATTGCTCATGCTCTTAAAATGTGTGGCTGGTTTAGCCTATGCTAAGCATGGAAGAGAAAGGCACCCTACAGTAAGGTTTCACAGTTTCAGGTACATTTGACACAACTGGGCTGCATTTGCCTGTCCTGATCTAACTGCAACTGAACATGATGCAATCTCCTTCCCACTAGCCCTGAAAGGTGGCTACCTTCCACAGCAGCAGGATGTCAGCTTGTGTATTTTCCTTCTACCCAGGGTCAGTTAAAGTGATCCAGGTTGGCTCGCCTATTATAAACAAGCAAAACTTCTGAATACAACTAATTCTGTTCTCTTTGAATAAACCAAACCAAAGAGTCAGCACCTAAGCACCTGAGCCAGGAGGGCAGGATGAGTTTGGTAGCGGGGAGAGGGACCGTCACAGCAGCTGTCACAAGTACCATCCAGAACGGCACACACCCACAGCCTCCTCCTGATAAACACAGCCTTCCTGCCGATCACACCAGCTCAGGGAGTTTATTTGCCAGGTTGGCAACATCTCCCAAAGCAGCTTCTGAATCTGAATATCTGCATCATTAAGGGCTGACACTGAAAATTACTGTCAGCCTTGCAAAATTATAGCTTTGATTGCATTTCTCTCAAATTGGCAGAATCAATCAAATTTAGCAACACCCATCAATCCTATCAGTTTACTTTCCTTGTTTATTTTTCCTGTAGAAAAATCTGAGTTGAACTTGGAGCTTTCTACTCATTTGCTTCCTTCAAATCATTATCAGTTATTGTTTACCGTGACCTTGTCAATACGAACTGAAAAAATATAATTTGGTATATCTATTTTCCGTCCAACAACCTCATTTCACTTTAAGGCAGACAGTTGTTTCCAGGCTTCTACAGAGACTCCAGCCAATATCTGAGTGTGCTGGGGTCAGGGCATAGCACACACCATTAAAAAAAGAAATAATCAGAGACAGCTAAACAGAGAATTGGTGTCATTCGAAGAACAATTTCTTTTTCTCTGTGTGAGCTTGTCAGCAAAAAACTTACATGCACAGCACTTTCCTGTCTATCTATGAGACAGGTAACAGCAGTAATCTGGTATCTCTGACAGAGTAACTGTGGAAAAAATCTTAAAT
Source organism: Nycticryphes semicollaris (assembly GCA_013400055.1). Lineage (NCBI taxonomy): Eukaryota > Metazoa > Chordata > Aves > Charadriiformes > Rostratulidae > Nycticryphes > Nycticryphes semicollaris. The sequence goes on along the minus strand of VXBJ01002604.1, from coordinate 122,821 downwards.
GACCTGATGACAGTTCATGCTGGCCTTCAGGTATCTCCTAAGGTAGGCATGAAAGCTTTTTGTTGTCTTCCTCTTCTAACTTTCCCCGTAAAGTCATTGCTCTTGCAGCCTTATGATATTTAACAGCTTGCAAAATAGCCTAATGCTTAAGGGTTTGTAGTCCATGTTAGACATCTGCTTTCTCAGCACCTGCTGTAAAGGCAATGGCCTATCTCACACATCACATTAGGGAAATCAGGAAAGAGCTCGTGTGCTTGGCCCAGAAGGAAAATGGCCAAGTCCCTCACTTGTATAGTCTTTTGCCAAGTCCCTTACACCTCACCATGGCCAACAGCTTTGATCTCTGGTACTTAGCAATGCCTGGGCACTGGGGAAGGCAGGCAGCAGGGCAGAGGGAGATGGTGAGCACAGAGCTTATCATGACCAGATGGGGAGCACTGCCTCCCCACAGCAAGCTTCACAGGAAAGTCACATTAAAGGTCTCTTGTACCCTAGTTTTCAAGTTTCCAAAAGGCTCATCTTAATAAAGACCTTTATCTTTTAAAAAAAAAACCAAAAACCAAAAACCAAACAACTGAAAAAAATGCAGCACTCAGCTTTCAGTGGCTAATGAGAGCAGACACATTGACTGGAAATATATTCTTTTCAATAGAGACTAATTTGTTTGTCAGTTTTAAGTGTCTTCAAATTGAGGAAACATGAAGGCCCAAGCCTTCAACAACAATTACTGGATTACTCTGCTGGTGTCATTCAGAAAAAACAAATGGCAGATTTTTCTGCCACATGATTTTGTAACTTGCAAACCCCAGAAATTCCTAAAAGTAAATACAATATAGTGCTTTTTGCCATGAAAAGGTATTCGATTTTAACATCATTTATGTCACAAAGACTTTTGATGGGTTATTTTTGTTTTCATCATACCATTAGTAAAAAGTGATACCTCTTTAGCTCTAATTAGACCACTATCATAGAGAACATTAATAATTCAATAACCCCTTTATCTATTTTCTTCCCCTTCAGAGCTCTTCAATCAGGGCTTATGCAGCAGGTTGCATTCGCTTTGAAAATCCATTAGCCTTCCGCCTCACTTGTGGGCTTTCCAAAAGACACAAATGGATAGACACGTAATTTCATTTATTTATTTGTTGTGCTTTTGCTTTTAGGCTAGATGTAAAACAATGGTGGCAGTGGTGGGGGGTAGGGGAAGGAGCACATAATAATCTCTGGTGTCACAGCTATACAGCTTAATTTGTCATCTTATTTTTCACATGCAAGATTCTGACAGCATTGATCACCTGAATCTGTTAAACAATTTTTTCATGAGGCTGACACACTGCCCCAGTGCTTGCATCTATCAACATCTGCCTGATTTATTGGCTTAATAATGGGAAATCATTTGGTAGCCCAGCTCTATTTTGCCTGAACACTGACCTGTGACCTTAATTTGCTGCTTTTTGAGATTCTTTGTTCTCCCATAACAGGTAGCTCCCTAATAAGCAGAAATAGCTTATAAACTTAGATAAATATTTAACAGAGATCTAGGAATATGAATGTTTAAATTAGTTCTCGATGGAAAAGTATAAATAAACCAGACTAAACAGAACTGCTGAAATCAAAGACATGCTTGCAGAATGGATGGGATTTCGCACACTTTAAATATTTCATGTCTTTCTCTGTTCCTATTTCAAAATATAGACAAACAGCTGTTATGACTTTCAGAAATAAAAGAAAGATTTCCCTCACAGCTAGTCTTTAAAACAAAGTACAGAAAGCAAAACTGGGTACTAGGTACCAAAAATTGGACTACCTGAAATATGGTGATTCCATTTGCTCAGAAGCAGTCATGGCAGATTATGGTAAAAGTTTGGTACTTTTGCACAAGAGAAACCTAATTTAGAGTACATTCTTACATTTTATTGAAATGATGAAAATAATTCAAATGCTTTGCTATAAGAATATTTTCAGCCTTGTTAGCCCTCCACCCACTGACCAGCAGTGTACATAAAAATACAAACATTTTAAAGAAAACCAATTGCTGTAGGACTTGCTGTGAAAATTTATAGGAGCACAAAACACTTTCAGGTGTTTTTCTTGCCAAACAATCCAGTAGCATTCAGTATCTCTTAGACATGCCTGGGAAATTGCTTTATCTAATATGTGATGTGACTTTTCTGTTAGAAATTATACTCACTTTGTGAAAAGAAAACCAGCAGTTTTCTTCAATCATTTGGAAAATAAATAGTAGTGTTAGGTAGTCCTTGAAAAAGGACTCTGTGGAGAACGGCTTGAGAAGGTGATTTATGGGGTAGGGGTAAATGGGTAGAATAAACACTCAAGATCAGCTCCTGGTGAGACTGCTTCATTTCAAATCTGGTTTCTTCCCATCTCCCATTTCCCTGCCCCCTAAACTAGATTCAAAGCAAGCACAGCACAAAACAACAAACTGGGTTAAAGCAGGAATCCTACACGGCTCACTGGCAGTAGGAATGGGGCAGAAAAATATTTTTTTTTCCCATACAGATTTGGAAGAGTAGAATAACCACTCCTGTTGTGAGAGCAGACCTCAGAGCACTTGCGGACATCCATGGGAGATAGGTATTGGTAGGAAGGCCATTTTCTTGGTGGTGGAAAGACAGAAAATCAATTTAAAAAAAGAAGAATCATGTTCACTATCTCAGTGTAGGAGAATAAGGAATAAATGTCCTGTGGAACAGTGAAGACTATGTGGCAGATTTAGCCCTCTAAGATGTAGGTCACCTGTAAAATAACGGGAAAGCTAAGAGAAAAAGTAATTATTCACTTCAAGATGAGATTAAATTATTGTAAATCACCCAGGAAGAAAGTATTTGGTTCTAATGCATATTTTATTTTCAACAATGCAGAATCTATTCTCTAACAACTTCAGAAATCTTAATTCATACAAAACAACAATTAGCACATTTCTTTTAATACACTGGTATTTGTATGGCTTCTGTCTTAAGACAAAAGATACCCACATAAAAGGTTTGATGAGCTTGATAACAGTAGCTACTATTTTCAATATATTGAAGATATTTCCAGTGTTGAATACCTATTTGGTGTTTCAATTTCATTTAATTTAGGCCATAAAAGTATGAGAGGGAACTAATTAAGCCTAGGCTTTACCAAAGCAAACAATGATCTTCTTGGATGTGGATTAGCACTATTACCAGTGGACTTGAATAAACTTTTCCTCCCCGTGGAAGGCTGGCTGGCATACAGGTCAGTGCTCAAGTCTGGGCATTCGTTTGTTATGGTACTTAAAGGGGAAAAAACACACTTCTGACAATGACATCTTCAAAACTCTTCACACAGTTTATTTCTGTAATGTACAAGTATCATGTTCATGGTCTGTTGTCAGTCAAATTAAGAGCATGTTATTTAAAACGTGTCCTCTAGACAGCAAAAATAAGTGAAAACATCTTGATTTTCTTCTTTTAGTGTATGTCAAGTGTGTGCATAATATTCGAAGGTTAATAGCATGACAGTGATGTACCAAACCATGCAAACGGTATCTTTCTAACAATGGACAATTTTCCTGTGAAATGGATTGGAAAGAATGTGATTGCATACAGAAGAGTATATTAAAATGATGGTCCTTCAATCTGATGAATCTGATGAAATGTTACTTGCTCAAAGGCACCATCAAAATTAGAAACATCTATCTATATATTGTCTTGATAACTGTTGCACACTTCTGCACACTTGTTTGAAAACTTGACTGCAGCTTAACTTATAGGATGGTATGATGAAGTTGTTCAAGTGCAGCTTGTAAACAAAAAAGCCTATGTCAAATAAGTTGCCCTATAATTCTTAATAAAAATGCTATTAGCAAATGAAACTTCTAATACTAAAATATTGCTGCAAGATAGTCTTAATTGAGATCCCAACCTCTGCACAGTTTTTCTGTACTTAATGGAATCAGAAATATTTTAAGATCAACTAGCAATTATAAGAAGTGTATTTTGTTCCCCTAAGGATAACTTTTTTACTATCAAGAAAACCCAAGTAATTTTGAGGAACTTCAAGGAGCCTGTGCTGCACTGTTGGGAAAAAACTTTACTTGTGATTTTGTTTATTCAAAAATTTATGCACCTTCATTTGCATTAGAGTTCTCCATATATGTAAATGATAAATGACATAGAAACTACTTTGTCCTTCTCCTGAATATGTAATTGCCTCTTCCTAAATACATCAAAATGAAATTATTATCTATAAATGCAGAGGCTCACACAGAGCAACACTTTATCTAGTTTCTACATTTAAACACCATTCCACCAGTTGGCTGATAGATTTGCATATTAAATCTCTAAAGACTCTTCTCCTCATATTATGGAAATTGAAGTGAAGGTCCAAGCTTGAATATATAAATCAAACAGGAGTTAAAAACCTGTTACTGAAAAATCAAGATTTTGCCTATCAACTAAATGCCAAGACAAACTATCATTGTTATTTACAAGGAACTGCATTAGCTGTTGGTCTTAGGAGAAAAGAAATCCATGTTATTCAAAATCCCTCTCTAAAATATTCCATTGCAGTAGCAGACACTTTTAAGCATTGATATTTGTAGGCAGCTGGAAAGATAAACATTGCTGCTTCTGGACACAACAGCAGGTGTAAATTACAAATAAACATGAGCAGTGCTACAATTCTAGCTCAACACTGCTGCTATCAGTCACCTGAAGTGGCACAAAGGACAGTTCAGTGCTAATGTTGGCTAAGGAAGCAACTGAAGAAACATTCAGATGAATTTCAGATTTCAAAATGAAATGCAAAAAAATCCAAACAACACAGCACAAACCCCCACCTTTAAAGCTGGAACTTGAATTTAGAAATTTTACTTTTTTTTTTTTATTATATTTTTTTTATTTTTCCTGGGCCATCAGCTGAAATTGAGGCAGACTATGACATTAAAAGTTCAAAGGAATACAAACACAGGGCCCAGAGCTCACACCAGCTCCATTCCCCTGAAAGCACCTACCATGGAGAGGCAACAGAAGTGCTTTTGTTATCCAATGCTGAAGGGAACCAGAGTAAAACCTCCTCTTACGTTATAAATGGCTTCTCCAAGGGGGTGCCTATACTTCCAGGCCTCGACAAAGATATAGATTATTAAAAGTGCTTCCAAAGATGAGGATGGATGTGCATAGCAAGGTTAACAGAGGCCAGTGTATTTCAGGCACTAGGGGGGAAAGGAGAGGGAAGCAGTGCAGAGAGGATTAGCCAAAGGGGAGTTTAGAATAAATACATAAAGAGTAAGAAGAAACTTGAACTATATATGAAAGAGGAAAACCTGCTCAATAATTTAAGAAGGAGGGAACTGTGATCAGAGCAATGCAGTTGATAATGACAGCAACATTTTTGGATGTGTAGGAAGGGAGACCTTTTGATGTAGTGAAAACAAAATTAAAATCTACTGTAAAAAATACTGATATTTCAGCAGCAAAGATGTAAAAGAGTACTTGTGAACAACAGAAAGGAAAAATGACAGGGATTTGTGATCAAGTAGAAAAAAATAATGTTTTACTTGAAGCTACCAGTGAATGATAGTCAAAAGACTGCTTATCTTTAGTTCAGTATGGATTTCACACACGGAAAGGACTGATTTTTACTTAAGCAAAAATTGGGTATGTTTCTGTCTAAAAAAGAGGCATGATGTATCCATAGCTAATTTGCAGAGACCAGAAGGAAAAGAAAGTGAAAGGAAATTGATCTTTTGAATATTGACATCTGAGAGCTGGATCACTGCCAGGTTACAGTGATCCTAGGCTAATGCTTTGTTTCCATTTCTCCCCCCACCTAAATCCTAACTTTTATTGTGGTTTAGCCACCATTTGATGGTGATAACATAAAGCCTTTCTAAATAACTCCATTGAGTTAAGCCAAAGGCCACTGCATGAAAGATTTGATGTTCCCAAGCTACTGAATGTGCTTGAGGTGTTTACCAATAACATGATTTTATACTGCAAAACACAGTGCAACACAAGTGGTGCAGAGTAAGTGTGTGCTGTGCCCTCAGCTCTGAACCGGTTCAGATGACCCTTTCCCTTCTTTTTCTTTGATCACCACTGGGAGTAAATTAAGAAGCAGCACAAGCAAAGCCATTTCTGAGCTGCTATAGACTGAAGCATTTCTTACTTATTTTTTTAATATATGAAATGAAATACACTTCATAAATTCCCTTCCCCTCCATCCCCCGCCAACTATGCTAGTTTGCATAAGTTACCAATCTGTATATACACATTTCATTGCATATGCATTGTCTTACTGAGAGACAAAAAGCTGATCATCTTTTTTTTTTTTTTTCTCCTGCTCTAGCATATAGGACCATGTAATTGCCTTTACATGCTGCCTAGGAATATTTCTTCTTCCTAGAGTTACTGATCATATGTATTCATAAGAATGGAAAGGCAGACACAAAGAAATGTTGTAGAGACAATGAAAAGGAAGGCTTTTCTGAGGGATTCAAAAGAGACCACATAGGTTTTTTGCAACCCCAAAATCTACCAAAAATTACAGGACTGAAAGTAGAGCTGAAGGAAAGGATTTTCCTTGAAAGGAAGCAGCAAGCAGGAAGAGATTTGTTTGCTAAAAGCTTTAATTTTAATTTATTCTGTTTCACCCAGATCTGGATTCCTGTGTTTGAAAAATTCACAGGTTTATTTTGTGTTTAAGTAAAATCCTAATATAGAATATAAAAGCTCTTTTAATGTTTTTGGAATGCTTCTGTTGGGAAAAATGTACAGGCGGATCTACCTTACAGCCTTGTCAGAGCAGCACAGACTATGTCAACATTAAGTAGCAATGCAATGCAATGGGAGCAGATTCGCAGAGCAGTGCTAAGAGCTGGGCACTCTAAGACTAGCTCTAGCTTGGTCACTAACTGAGTGCACCATCCAGCTCATTTTTGTCCAAAAGGAATCTAATTTACCTGCCTTAAAGACAAGTGCATAATGCAATCAAAAACTGGCAAGTCAGATACCAGAAAAAAAAATTAACTCAGCGAATTCCTGATCCAAACTGAGATGCTAATGTAGCTGCACCCATCAATGCAACCTAGAACTCTTCTAGCAGGAATTTCTGCTGTGTTGCAGCAGGAGCTGATGTCCCAGAAACAAATTCACATTAGCTATGCCTCAATACAAGGCTGTATGAATCTGTCAATGCAAAAAGAAATAGAATATTCAAACATGAGGGAAAAAAAAAAAAAAACAAGAAAGTGCTTTAGAGCTGTAATTAGTAAGATATGAAAGGAAATTCCTATGCATTTTTATCATTGCACATCTTGGAAATGAGAATGTAATATTTCCCTCACCAATAACTATTAGTGGAAGAAACTTTTAAATTCTATTTTTATCAGGAGAAAAAACAATGTGGAATCTTAATAAGAAACGTTAGCTTGTGCATTAGTGCTGATTAATGCACCATTCACATGTGATGGAAAAACAAGGCAAACATCCAGAATGGGCGTTAATCAGCACTGCTGCAAAGTCTGTCCTGTCTCATTGCTTAAATAATTTATTTTCAGCTCTCAAAATGAGGTTAACTGACAAACTAGACCAATTTCTTGCTATGCTCCATTTAGTACATCGCAAAGTTTCAACAGTTGTGCTAGCCCACAGGTCTGCCACAGAAAAAGCACTTTTAAAAAAACCCTTGTAATATTCTCATAGAAGCCTCCCATTGACAGCAACAGGCTACAGTGTAAATGAAAATCTTAGGAGATTCAAACTTGTTTTATTTACTATGCAATGCTTGTAAAAATGTTTCAAGTTAATTTATGGGATCCAACAACAGACATTATCAATGAAACACTAGATAAATTTGGGCTGGTAAACTAGATAAATGGCTGATCTCTGAGTATTCCTAATATGGTGCAAATAGACAAACTTCAAGCACATTAGCTTTCCTCCAGTCTGAGGAACCGGTCAGAGAAACAAAGTGACATTGTCATGCCTTCAAACATCTAGCAAACCACACACTTAGAGACTGCAACTATCAGCAGGCCTAATACAGATTAGAAAAAATCAATTTATAAGAGGGAGTAATATTACCGTAATCCACGTATTAGAGAGTTGTTAGAACACAGATATATTCTTGACTAATTTATATTCCCTCATACAAAAACCTGCCATTAAAAGAAAGCCTAAATCATAATGCACTACACCTACTTCTATGATTACTGAATGCTCTCCTTTGTGACTATTGCATTTTCCCTGAGTAATTTAAGTTTATGCCATCATTATGGCATCCTTAAACTGGGACCTGGATTTTTCTGCATTGCTTGAAAAGCATCAGCAATAGTCAGCTTTGCCTTCACTTATCTGTTCATGTGATTTGATATACCCTTGTATTAGCTGGAACAGTAACCAAAACACTGTATGTGAGTAATAGCATAACAAAAAATCCTTCAGTTTTGACTCAGTTCTGACTTCTCTACTCTCTCTTTGGTTCAGTTAGTTCTATTTGAAGACTTCACCATTTAAATATCATCATTGGGAAGGTAGTCGTTGAGATGCATCGATAGAAGCAATTGCATCTATTTTGAAATTAGTTTTATATAATTGTGTTTAATACAATCTACGTAACACATTGCATATCTGTATCAGAGACAAGTTAACCTATTTTGAGTTTACCCATTAAATATGTTGACTTGTCAGAAATTATCATTTAACTGCATTTTGTGCTGCTGAATTTAAAACAATAGATACTGCATAAAAAAGTACTTTGAACAGGAAAAATGTGGGGTCTGTAAGGACTATGTGCCAATGACCAAAGATGCTCTCTGAATGGCTATACTCCTTACTCTTCATTTGCTTGATAAGCACTTTCTTCATTTCTTCTTAAACCTTGTGATCCTTCCACTGAATCTACTTCTATGTAACACCACCCAACAGCAAGCTATCTCTCAGCTCTTACACCGTTTAGAACACCTCCTTAGCACCATGTACTCCACTTAGTTGGGCTCTTTTGCCATGAGCTACAGAGAGGGGCCAAGAGCTGTGAACTGCTGCCTCATGGAGCAGCAGATTGCTGTTCATCAACTATAGAATGATCATTGAGAAGCAGCAGCTGTCATGCACGCTCAGCTTATTTCTGCCTATTGCTGCCCGGAATGCACTCCTACATATCTTTACTGTAGCAGCATAAAGAAAAAAAAGAAAGAAAGACAATTCAGGCAGTCACTGAGGATACATTTGAACTGACAAGAAGCCACATTTGTGGTTTAGTGTGCCATTTTTAAGCCTACTAAGTGATCTGTAGCCTCCCACTGGTACTGTCACACACAAGGTCAAGCAACTCATTCAGATCTAATTTTTCTCTTACCCTGACACTGCAGTGGTAGTTACATTGTACTTGAGAACCTGCAGAAACAAGATGTCTTGGAGCTTTGAAGTAGACACCCTATTTCAAATCTCCAGACTATCTAATTTTGTATACTTCTACCAAAATATTAAGCCACATGCCATCTATTCACAATTTCATGGAAATGAAATTATGTTGCATCTATATTGCCTCTTAGTTACTTATCTTTGACAGACAAAATGTGATTAATTGTGCATCCTCTGTTATAGTAAGTTTTGGGTTTTTTTGAGGGGTAAATTGATTAATTTGTTAGAATAAACTGCACTTTTAACAAGAAACATTCAGCTTTCCTAGTTTGAACAGAAATGAATAGGTACTCATTTCTGAGAAATGCTAACCTCAGAAAGTTTATGCATTTGTTCACAAGTACTTTACAATTGGCATAAGATACATAATGAGAGGAATTGTTCCTCTTCAATATGTGGGGAAAAAAACAACAACTCAAGAACATGGTTTTATTGAGGAAAAACCATTCTGCTCAGCAAAGGTTTCTAGTCTACAAAAATGCACTTTAATATGTGGGTACTGATACTTAAGATCTCTTTGTAAGAAAGATTACTCACAAACCAACCTATAATTGCAAAATTCAACTGTTGCCTTTACTATTGGAGAATCAAATAAAATTTTGTTCTCTGTTGTTATCTTCTCATTTGAGTCTCACAAATGCACACTTCACTGCTGATGTAAAAGATTAAATGCAGTCAAAAGTTTCCACAAAAAGCTCCAAGCCCTGCCTCCAAATCCACAACTGTGAATCATCAACAGTAACTGCTGGTGAAACCAGAAAAGACAAGACATTTGAACCTCTGAATGAAATAAGAATGCTGTGGGTCCACATATACCCTAATCCCAACTGCTGCAAAACTTTAAGCCCAGGAACCTCTGCTCCACTTTCTGTCATTTGTGCTTTCCCCAAGGACAACACCCTGGTACATGGAGAATCTGACTGCTGTTTCAGGCTTGTGCGAGTTACTCATGTGAGGGTTTGATTTTGCTTGAAGCTAAGTAAATAATAATACACTTTAATACTAAATAGCTGACCAGAGCCTGCTGTAACTCCCTTTGTAACCCACTTTCAAAAATCCACTGGGGTATGACATCTGCCACCTACATACTCTGTTCAATAGATCCAGCAAACCCCACTTTCACCACCAACCTAGAAAAACCTACTAGACCTGAGGACAGATACTCTGCATCTGTGGAATTCAGTAAGATAGTCACACCTTCACAAAAACCTGTAATATCTAAATATCAGTGGTTTGGGGTCTTTTTTCTAGCAATTTGTTATTTTTGTAGTTGTAGTTATGTGTGGCTATAAGTCTAGTGTCGTGTAGCATAAACAGATTTGCAAAACTGATCATTCCAAGAAAAGCTTTGTAAAATTTCTTGTATTAATAAAGTATCTCTAGCAATCACATCCATAATGTGTACAACTAATAACAGTGTCAGTCAGCCACCAGCCAACATAACTGTCAGCATAGTGCACAATGTACTTCACATATCTGCTATATTTAAATGCAAAGAAAGACAAGTACATCTCAATGAATTTATGAACAAAGGCACACAGGTGAACTTTGAAATGGAACCTTTTTTCTCCTCCTCCTCCTCCTCACATACAACACCCATGGCTTCTTTAATGCATTTTTTTAAGAAACTACGTAGGCTGAAGTTGGAGAGCAGAAAGTGGAGCATCCTGTCCTTCTCCCATCCAGCCAAGGTGTTCCCACAACTGCCAGCCTCTGGCACCACCGGATTTCAGGTGTCAGCCTTGCAGCACCATCCACACTCCCCTTCAGAGGGAGCTCCACAAGTCACTAAATCTAATCATCTAAAGGTACTTATTAAGATTCAGGCGGTAGTTATAATTTCTTAATCTCATGTCATTATTACTGTTAACTAGTTGTTATAACAGGAAATTTCCTCTTTTCATGTATTTGCACTCTTCACGCGGGTGTAAGCTGCTATCAAGCCTTGTCATATCTTGGCCAAAACTGTGTCTTTAGGCTCTTTGAATCTTTGTCTTTAAAGGAAATCCCATTAGCCCTGTCATCAGTCACAGCGCTGTGATCTTTCAGTTTGTCAATATCTTTTTGATAACAAGCTTCAGTAATAAGGCATTTGAACTGGGATGCTGCACAAAACCTTTCCGTACAGGAAAAAACATGCAGCATGTATCAGGGTTGCTTCCTACAATCCAAAGAGCTAATATCATTCATTAGAGGGGAAAGCTGCTGTGATATTTATTTAAAGAATAAATTAATGAGAACAAGACACTTTAGGGATTAGGATATCTTTGTGTAAGAAAAAGGAAAGAGCAACTTGGAAGTTTTTCCCAAAAAGGGGGCCTAGTCTAAGGATTCTTTTCCAAGTCAAACTGCAGCAAATAACAGCACATGTAGCATATGTTAACATAACATTGCATAGTCTTGTACTTTTATCTACATTGAAAGCATTGCTGGAATGTTACTTTTTTTTTTTTTAAATTTAATATTATAATGAGCCAAACTTAACAACCCACCTACATAATGGAGCAATGTAATATCACCTGAAATCCCTCAAGCTTATTGGTATATACCAGTTGTGTATGAAACACCTTTCTTTTTTAGTTACTACTTGGTTTTGCATTTTTTTTCTTGCAACTGAAATGATGATTTCAGTTTTGCAACTGAAACAACTTTTCATGCTCTCTACCTTGACACTGTCTTCCATAACATCCTTGTTGGTAAGCTTGGGAAATGTGGGTTAGATGAGAGGACAGTAAGATTGATCGAGAACTGGCTAAATGGCAGAGCTCAGAGGATTGTGATCAGTGGCACAGAAGAGTGGTGTTCCCCAGGGGTCAGTACTGGGTCTGGTCTTTCTCAACATATTCATCCACAACCTGGATGAGGGGACAGAGTGTACCCTCAGCAAGTTTGCTAGTGACAGAAATCTGGGAGGAGTGTCTGACACACCAGAAGGCTGTGCAGCCATTCAGTGAGACCTAGACAGGCTAGATGGTTGGGTGGTGAGGAACCTGATGAAATTCAACAAGGGCAAGGGTCCTGCACCTAGGGAGGAATAATCCCATACACTGGCACATGTTTGGGGCTGATCTGCTGGAAAGCATCTCTGTAGAGAGGGACCTCAGAGTCCTGGTGGACAAGTTGACCATAAGTCAGCAATATGGAGGGCAATGGTCTTGGGGTGTGTTAAAAAGAACATGACCAGTAGGTCGAGGGAGGTCATCCTCCTCCTTGACTCTGCTCTAGTCAGGCCACATCTAGAGAGCTGTGTCCAGTTCTGAGCCCCTCAGTTCAAGAAGGACAGGGAACTGATGGAACGAGTCCAGCAGAGGGCTACAAAGATGACCAAGGGAGCGGAGCAACTCTTATGAGGAAAGACTGAGAGGCCTGAGCCTATTTAGCCTGGAGAAGAGAAGACTGATAGGGGATCTCATCAATGCTTATAAATACCTAAAGGACAGGTGACAAAGAAGATGGGGACAGGCTCTTCTCAGCAGTGCCTGGTAACAGGACAAGAAACAATGGACACAAGGTGGAACACAGGAAGTTCCATCTCAACATGAGTTAAAACTACTTTACTTTGAGGGTGACAAAGCATTGGAACAGGCTGCTTGAGGAGATTGTGGAATCTCCTTCTCTGGAAATATTAAAAATCTGCCTGGGTGCATTCCTGTCCAGCCTGGTCTAGGTGAATCTACCTTGGCAGGCGGATTAGACTAGATAATCTCTGAAGGTCCCTCCCAGCCCCTACAGTTCTGTGATTCTGTGGCTCTGTAACCTATTTCTTCCACAGAGGTAATAAATATTTAAGAAAAATAATGAAGACCAGGACTCTGGAGCCAAGACCAGGCTAGGAAATTTGAAGGTATAGTAACTTTGGTTTGGAAACTAGCAGTTCTGAATATTGGCACACAGAGCGGTTGCCTAATCTTGTGCTTAATATAAGGCAGACTGTGGCAGGCCTGCCTGTACAGCCTGAATGGCATGTCCCAGTACATTTGAACAATTAGTTTCTGTGATACATCGGCTTCTCACTCACACAGCAAATGGTTCTGAATTGCTGTTGGTCTGTAGTTACCCGTTCACATTATCTGGAAACAGTTTGTTTTGCCAACACATATTTTAAGCACTTAAGACTTAACATAATGGCAAAAATTATTTCTGACATGCTTTTTGAAATTTGCCTCATTCCTCCTTAGCCCTCTAAGAATCTCATTTCCTATTTGAGCAGTGAACAGAGAAGGTTCTCTGAAAGACCACCTAGAATGGGACACTAGTTGACTGGCGCTTTGAGAGGTGTTTTTCAACTGAACACACTCAAAGGCTTTAAGACCATAGACAAGAATATACTTGAACATAGATGGCAACAGGGAACATTCAAAGGCAGAGGCAATTCAGAATAAGAACGGAAATAACAGGTTTTGTAAATATATATGTTCTCTCTCCATCATAGTCTGGATTTCTTTGCCCTATTGCCTTTGAGGAGCACAGGTCTGAGCACTGCTTGGTGAGTTCCCACACCCTCAGCCCCCACCATGTTGTGCTCTGGAGCACTCTCTCCTGTGTCTTGGAGCTCCCAGGAGAGAGGAAATCTCCCTTTCCCCACATACGATTCACCTGACATAGCACAAACCAGCCAGAACCAGGGAAGCAACCTGCTTTCCTCCTGGCTCTGTAGCCAGCCACCCTTAACAAAACGCAACCACCATACCCTGCACAAAATCAAAGAAAACAGAGGCCATCTGCTACACACATCATAAATCTTCCTTGGATTGCTAGCACCATTTAAGACAATTAATTAAAAACCAGTCAGGACAATTATTTAGAAATCAATGATTTCTAAATAATTGCTTAAAATCACATTAATAAAATTACCACTTAAACTAGCCATAAAATTTTGGTATCTGTGAATATATTCAAATATTGTTATTCCAGCCAGTTAACTTTCTGGTTTTCTAATTACTTAAGAGATATTTCATCTGAAAGAATTATTTGTTAATTGTTAGCAACCTCTCTTCTCTCATAGATGGGAACCGATGATTTTTAATCCATCAGAATAATTTATTTTATTTAAAAGTGAATACAACCTGCCAGAGAGGTAGCTCTACTCTATACATGCAGTAAAATAGAAATCATATTCATTAATTCAGAAACTCGATGAAGCCCTTTCAAATTCCTTGCTCTCCCCAAGCCCAAGGAATTAATGATGCACTGTGGAGTCCACTTGATTAATTGATACAGATATATTCATGTTTCCTTCGCAAAGGATGATGCATGAGCTGCAAAAGCCACCTAGCATAAAGCACAGTACACCTCATGTAATATTTCCCAGCCTATTACTGGAAAAGAAGCTTTGGATTTAATTCTCTTGAATATCTGGTAATAATGAAATTTAAAACAAACAAAAAAAAAGAATCTGCAGATCAGTGATGAATACTACAGCTTTATTTCCAAATGGAATGGATATTACTACTGATACAATCCCAACCTCGACCCTATCTTCTTTATAGTGATCATCCATTAATTCATATTGTCAAGTCCAAGACACAAGCTCACCATCTCGTGTTTCAAGTTGTGTCTGTCTTTTCTAGCAGTATCCCAAGTGAACCCACCACTAAGCCAGAGCAAACCCCACTACTTGCTGGTTTTTTGAGAGCATATGAGTAAGTACACAGAGTTAAACATATCTCGATCATTTAACAAACATTACTTTTGTCATCTTTGCTACAACTTTTAAATTGCTACATGGATTAATATCCTTTCAGTTTTATGTTCATTAAATAGTCTTTTTCCTCAACTTGTTTTTTACATACAAAAGATACTTTATATATCCTAGTATGTGGACATATCATCTTGGGTAATGTATACTCCTAGTAAATAAAAAACTGAGCTTAAACCCCCCACCACATTTTTGACAACTGTTACTCAACAATAGTATTGTTGACAAATATATAATAATTATTGATATTAATATATTAGGTATATTATTATATAATAATTGATAGTAAAAATTATTTCTCTGCCGTATTAAAAGTATTCTAGAAAATTAACTTTTTGGATGACAGAAATGTCTTTTATTAACTCAAAACATATCCTCCTTAGAAGTAGCATCTGACTTAAAGCTCTATAATTCTCTTTGATGGAATTGACTGCTTTTCAGATAATGCCTTGAAATAATACATTGCACATAGCACTGAATAGGGAAAATCACTTGACTGAGGCCTGTGGTCTCATTTCAGGCTTGCTGCTACAATAAACATCCTTTAAAGACACAAAACATTTTGAAGGGAGATGTTGTTTGATTTTTTATTTTGCACATCCAGCACCATGTTCATACCATGAGCTTTTGCTGTCCATTAAAAAAACCTCTCACCCCACGAGTAAGTGGTTTCACACTGTATCTCAAAGGTTTTTACAAGCTAGAAAAAACTATGTTTTGCCGGAAGAAAATACGAAAAGAAAGGAAACTGGACCTGCCCAAAAGGGAAATGGCACAGCTGCAATCTGAGGCCTTGACATTTAATTTCATACAGATGCCAACTGAACACAATAATATTCAATAATAACTGCATGTGTAATGGGAGACTGCATACAGTCATTTACATGTTGACACCAAAATGTGAAAGTTCTTAATAAAAGAGCATGTATGTTACTGTTCAGGATTACTCAAAGCCTTTATCTGTCCAGAAGTTTTTGAATGAGGAATATTTCATTTTTTATTAAAAAATAAACTTTAAAATATTTGATCTAAAACACTTAAAAAAAATATCTAAAGCAAATAGATCCCAAATGTACACATTTTAATATGAATACAGAGACTGAAATGTTTCATGTGTCTTCACACATGACCAGCTATCACCTAAGTTGCTACATAAATAGAAGTGATAGTTTTCTGAGTCTGAAGTAATATCCACATGGATATGACCAGCCACTGGTAAAAGTACCTTTGTAAAAGTATATATAGTATACATTTTCTGTTACGTGTTAAAACAGTTCCTGAAGGCTATGTTCCTACAGTCAAGGACACAAATAGTGATACAAAAAGTAGACTTTCACATGCACACCCAAACCCATGAGCACACAGCAGGAAACCTGTTCACTACAGAATATATTTAAAATACGCCCTGAAAAAGTTACTTCTAAGCAAAGCTCAAGTAGGTGTCCTTCTTTTGGCTTATTCAAACCCGGGATATTACTCTGGTGCACCACTATCCTGAGATATATACTCAGGCTAAAACAGAAAGCCAGAAAAAAGTGACCACGAAAGCTACGTAGTGTCCTTTTGAAAAACAAAAGAAGAAACAAGATGCACAACAGAGACAAAGGTTTGTGTACAAGTAATTCAGATATTACATATGGTAAAAAATGTTGTTCCCTGCACAAGACATTTTTGTGCTGATCAAATCTGTAAGAAAGAGCTCACTTGCAGTGTGCCTGGTCTCTCAGTCCTCAGGCATGAGGAAAAAAATCTGCCAGTTTGAAAAAATATTAATGTGTACATCCAAAGCTTCGGTAGTCATCTCATCTAACACCCGGCCTCTGAGGGAAGGTGATTGAAAACCCGACAAATTAGTAATAGGTAGGTGGCTTAATGGGACTCTCCTCTATGTTTTTGATTACTTAGGGTCTTTGGGTTTAGGGATCTGCATAAATAATTAAGAAAAACCTGCCTATTGCCATGAGAATAAATGAGCTACCAAGGAACACTTAAAAATCTACAAGCTGAAAAAATATTTGAAAACTTAATTCTAGGGAAAATTACTTTCTTAAGAAGAAAAGGTTTAAGTACATTTTAGTTGTTCACAATCAATATGAGCTACTATATCATGGTTTAATTTATAGTTTGTTCAGAAAGTAGTTGAAAAGGTTTGAGTTGAGCCAGATTATGTGTTTCCACAGCAAGCATTGGCCTAAAATAAACATTTACAATAGCTTGAGAGAACCCAGATATAGTAGTTTATATATGGAAAAACTCAGTATTTACAGATAAAAGAAATATCTGATATCAGTTAAAGTAATTTTACTTGGCATATTATGTTCATGTGTGGAAATGTTAACTTCTAATTTATCAAACAGCAGGAACGGCATGGTACTTTATTGGATTTCCGCTTCTGTTTCCAATCCCTCTGATGGTTTAATTTCTCTGACTCATAACTATAAATTCTTATTTATGGTACAACATAAACCAGTGTTAATATTCAGAAAGCTTCTTTTTTATTTCGTGCATCTTCTACACTATCTGGAAACTCAATCATAGCACTGCTTTGGTTTATATGTTATGTCATTAAAATATCTGTGATAAAATTAACCATGTGTTGAAATGCTCCCTCCTTAGAAATGCTTCCCAAGAACTATGGCTACCAGTTGTCTTTGCTGATGATCTGTAGAAGGAAAAAGCTGTCTGTCTTCTGGCCACAAGGGCCAGAAGCACTTCCACAGCAACTTGGTAAGGATCTGTGGTGTCTCAAATCCATCCATTAGGGCTGCTAGGACAGATCATAGTATAAAAAGTTTATAGGAAAATCATAGATGCAAAATTTAATTCTGAACACTATGTGTGTATTACAGTGTAATTGTTCTTGCTTTAAGACATTAAAGTTTCCTACACACAAAAGATTCACATCAATGAAACAATTTCTAGCCTTTGAAGCATAGAATAACATCTATAAGGATGTCACTCCTGGAATTATGCCAACATTGTTTAAAACTTTAAAAAAAAAAGCTTCATTAAAAATTCTGGTGTGGGGGTGGTTTATTTCCTTTTTTTGAGTTCTTGGTTTTTTTGTTTGCATGAAAAAGGGTACAATTTAGGTATTTGCTAACCAGTTTTGCGAGCTTTTTTACACTTCAACCAGGCTGGATTTTTGAGGTTAACTGAAGAATGAAGAAAGGAGGTCAGAATGATAGTGCTCCTCCAGCCAAACCATTCCACCTGAACTTGAGGGACCAACTGGAGTTAGCAAGCAGTCAGCAAACAGTAGCTGCATTAAGAGTAGCTCTTGCAGTGAAGATCAAGGCAGCTTAAGATACATAGAAACCTACCATGGTTAACTTTACCTATGGTAACCTGTCTTTATTCAGAGATCTTGTGCTCTCTTTAAGTGTATGCAATGAGCGATTACCACCTTCAGAAGAAAGTTTGACTTTGTTGGTACTCGGAGGATTTGCAAATGATAATAGCGAAGAAGAAGCCACTTCTGGAGAGGACTATTTGGAAAGTGAAAGCAGTAGTACATAAACGGAAATTAATTTAATCTCAGAACAGGAAATGAGAGTAGAAGAGAAGGCTGCAAACAAAGGCTAGGGTGGCACTATGGAAGGGAGAGACTGACAAGGAGACAACAGAGGAAAAGAACCTGAAATCAAAGCAGGAAAAGGAATTTCAATATGGCAGAAATGTGTGACATCAAATGTGAAAAGCCAGAGACACACGCATGATATAATGGCCTAAGGGGTTTATTCAGTTCATGAAAGGTGAAAATATAAATGGTATACATTATCCAGGATTTTACTCTAGGTCCTGGGAAAACATGCCTGATCAGAGGATTTGAAGAACAGAAACAGCTTTATCCGTTCTCCTAAGGTTTTCCACAACTCTCCAAATGAATTATTTGTGCCTTCATAAAAACATCCAAGACCTTCTCTTGTCTTGAAGACAAGCAAGATTGTTTTGGTTTTAAGCAAGATTTTTAAAATTTCAGTTTACTTAGTCTATTGTAATATAAACTGGTGTCTTAGCAGTCAGGAGTGCCCAAGTTTGAAATCTTGCTTTGGATTAAAATAAAAAGTTTTATTAAACTTATCATATATTACAGTTTATGCTCTGAATACGGCCTTTCTTCCACAATTCAGTAATAGAAATTGCTGAATAAAATAGCTGAGGAATTTATCATTCAGATACCTCTGTCTCTTCTAAGATTGTCATATTTAATTGCTTTACAAAGTAATGTTAAAGTGGACTCTGTGATTTGAAAGTGTTAGCAAATTGGTGTCTGTTTCTCCTTAAGATTAGTCATCAGTTCATTTTAGAGTTTACATAAGCTCAAGAGAGTTTTGGCAGCTTCGTTAGAAACAAAACAGGTTACCTAAGCTTTCTGTTTACCTATAACTCTTGAATGTTCTCTAGTTTGATGATTGCGATACAATTGAAAATCAGGACTACTAAATCACTTTACAGCCTCCCTCTCAGTTTATCTGCCATACTAAGAGTACAGACTCTGTGCCCATATTATTTCATTCTCATCATGGACGCTGTCTGGCACCACATAAATGTGGGTTGGTGTTTACCCTGGAGCTCCAGAAGACATTAACATGAACGCAGTGCATTGAGTACCCTACTCTGATTTGATATTCAGTGTGAAGTCTACGTAGGAGAGCCTGGTCTGAAGTTCTCATGGTGCTGAAATAACATGCTACAATATTCTGTACTCGTTTGAAACATATAATTTTCCCAAGTTTTAATGATAAGTTTTCTATGCAGCTGGACTCTGTTATAGTTCAGCTGATCTCTGTAATAAAAGCGTGCACATGGGTATAAGTCATTATCTTTCAGGTCAGGGCAGTCCCTTAACTCATGGTATGTGTCTTGGGATGGGGGGAAGCAATGTGTCATTAGAGCACCTGGACTATTAAGTCTCAATAGCATCACTAAGCATTGCAAATAGATCTACAACCCAAGTATATTTAGAAACTAGTTTATTTCAAGTTTATAATTTGTGGATGTTTGTAGGATCGTACCTACATTTGCACTTTATTGTGAATATTAAAATTACTTAAAATATTGCCTTGACTGAGAGCTTTGAGAGTCAGATGCAGGGTATGAGCTTTGCAGTGTCTGAATCCAACCTGGCTGTCACAATCCATGTTCTACAGACCTCCAGCCTTTACTTGCAGCATGTAGACTTCTATCAGCTGTTCCCTTTATACCACTTGCAGTCTGCCTTTTTATTCTAGCATTGTTCTAATGCTCCTCATCAAAGTACTCCTCCTATCATTTACAAGGGTACTGATTTATTTATAGTTATACATAATGGCATTAAACCTCAAAGTATCCACTGGAACATGTCATTAGGCACAGAAATAAGGAAAACACCTACAGTGGTGCATAAAAATAATTCAAATATTCAAGTTATGGCACATAACAAGTGCTTAAAGTCTAACACCTGAACTTCATAAGATCAAAGTTATTCAGTGTCAGAATTATCCTACGTAAATTCCAAGCATGCTGTTATTGAGAGATTAATTACAGATTATTAGCTGGACTGATTTTTAATTAAGTAAATTCTTAATATAATTAAATTTAAACTTATAGCAATTTAATCAATACTGATTGACTGGAAAAATGGTGATTTCAGAATTCAGACTGAATTAAATATCAATAGAATTAAGCCTATATCCAACTTTTTTCTGCACCATCCAGTTCAGGTATGAGAAAGCCTGAACAGAGAAACTTGTTTTTCTAGTTAATTGCCACTGGGTATGCTGACATCTGGCATCTTGAAATACTACTTTTCAGATAAGGCTGAAAACAGAATGAGAAATGAACAATAAAGATTATGGAGTACTTCTAAAAATAAAGCCAACAAATATCAAATGAAAGGATAATCCTGCTTCCCCCCCTAAGCCCCCGGGAACATTCATGCTCATGTCTTAAAGCATATCAAGGCATGTAAACTATTGCTATGTAGATACTGTCAATTTAACATACACATTGCCTTACAAAATGATACAGAAAACCCCGCAGTAAAAATGTAAACAAAAGCTATTTTATAAAGTTACAAGGACTCAGTCATTTTCTAGCAGTCACCATACAACAGTGTGAGAGTTTTATTCCAATACATTGGTGATAAAGGAGCACATTAAACTCAAAATGCTTGCCGTCTTCATCTGTGCTTTAACTCGTAGATTAACTCCCATGCAATTGTGTTGAGTAAGGCTTGAGTGAAAAACCGCAAAAATGCTTGCAATGTTAGAGATGCCATATATAGTGTGAAAAAGTATTCTACATGAATCTTCTTATGTAATAATGTGCTATTAATATTGTCCAGGAAAAAAAATGCATTGGAATTCAGTATGAATACAGTAACCTTTAAAATGTTCAGATACTTATCTAAACCTTGATAGACTCTTTAATACCTGCTGACATCTAGGCTTGAGCCCATGAAATCCTAATGGCAAAACATTTGCAACATTTGAGGTCAAAGGTAAACCTCTTTATATTACTTGATGACTTTGAAACCTGGAATGGTGGAACTTGAAAATATTTCCTGAGGTTATATCTGGTTTACCAAAATAGGGTGATATAATTTTAAAATGGTTATTTAATGTATATATTAGCTCAGTGCATTCAGATTCAGATCTTTTTTTTTAAAATGCTACTTAAGCACCTTTGACTCCAGCAAGTATGCTGTCAAATATCAACCCTGAAAATACTTTTGTTTAAAGACATATTGATCAATGCATAAACGAATAAATTTAGAAACTTAATGAGTTTATATTGTCTAAAGAAAATCTTGATATAAGGAGGACCATGAATTATTTGCAAGAAACAGGAGATGCACCCTTCCCATTGCATCTTTCCACACAACCCTGGAAGAGAAGGTAGCTCCTCCTTCAAAGAGCAAGGCTGCTGCTGAAAAGGATCCCCTACTACGTGTGCTGGCCACAGTGGAAAGCCTCTCTCTGGCCCTGGGTTTTCTTGGAATCCTCCTCAAGAACCATTAGCCCATCTTAAAAGTTGTCCCTCTCTACATAAAAATCAGGAAAATTCTTACAGGATGCATACTTTCTACCTTAATTAGGCTATATGAAATAAAATGGATTAGTTTTTTATCGCTAAAGTAGTGAATGGAATATTTTTAGCTGTAATGAGATTCCATACCATATAACTAATTATTTTTCTAGCAACAGATAACAACCCTTCTTTGGACATATCTTGGAATTTTCTCTCTAAATAATTCTTAACAAATGTATTTTTCTGTTAATTGTCTTCTGTGACATATTTCAACATTCTGGACTTCATGAAAATCGATATTGTTAGGTTAATGAAAGAGGGAATGACTCTGTGCTGGAGTATACACTGTATTTTAGAAGAATGATCTAACTTAGATATTTTAATGAGCACATTGGCCAGTATGCTTGAGTATTCTGATACGAAAATTTTTGTGCTCGCTCTCTAAAACCTATCAGGTACTAGTGTACAACGCACACAGTAGCACACTCTTGTTTATTATTCCTTTGGACATTATATATTCAAATGCTGTAAAATAACTATATATGTGTTTATTTCAAAAGGAACATGCTGAAAGATATTCAGTAATGATCTGTCTGGTTTTTCAAAACCACATTCAGCAAGTAACAGTGACACAAGTTCCCTTCCAAAAGAAAACATATGTAAATAGATGTCATATTCATTGATTTTCATATCTCCATGTCCTATCAACAGATTGAAAATATGTCACTGCAATGTGACAAACTATTTCACAGAGAAAGCCATGTACTTTAACGTGATTTGAATTTATTTTTTTAAATTGTGTCAGTAAAGCTACTCAAAGAAGTTTCTGAATAATGCCTTGCTAAACTTTGCTAGGTATAATTTTCTCTTGGTTATTAGAGTTATATTAATATAATAGCACCATTGCAACTGAAAGCAGAATGTGAAGGGCCATGTAGTTTAAAGCATAGGAAAATTTAATGTGAAATAATTCTATAATAGCTACTGTTAAATTATTGTTTTGCATATGTCAAAAAGAGCCAATGTTCCTAAGATGCATTTATAAAAATAATTTATTATTGCTATTATTATTTTATTTCTATCTTGCAAGTTGTATGAAAACTTCTTACAGTAGAAACAAAAACGTAGCTCTTAACTGACAAATGGGCTTGTAACTTTCCCTGCTGCCAAGACAGCAAAATGGATATATTATTCACACTCACTTGGATGAAGACTACTTTCTGTTTGCTCTGTACCTCAAAATAATAAAAAGTTTTCTGAAAAAAATCTGTACTGTGACTATCCCCGAACCATGAAAATCAACTGTGCTGAGAGTTATTGTCATCCAAACTGAAAATTACTTTCTGGTTCTACTTTGTAATTTAGGAAATTTCTTTTTCTCACACGGCAATTTGAAGTGCTATTTGAAGTACTCATTTGCCTACACCTATAGCTTTCTACTTGCTTCCTAAATCTGGTCCTTCTACTTCATCTTCATTAGCTATGCTAATGGTAGACTGATAGTCCAATCACAGTCCATCTCATGTTTCTCTTTTATCTAGATTTTCCATCTTAAGTTGTCATTCTTCAATTCATGGTCTTCTCAGTCCATGAACTTTATCTCTTATCTCTTTATTAACGTTACTGTTACTTGCATAATAGTCACTAGTGTGATATTTTATTGAAATATAAGTAAGGATTTCATTTTAAATCCCAGTGGACAGAACATAAACCAAAATGACAGAAGAGAGTGAATCTCAAAAAGCTCTTTTCTCTTTCTCAGTATTCCTTTGCAGGATTTTTTTTTTTTAATATAACTTAAGTGTATTTGGAAGGGGAGGAACAAATGACTGATCTTACTTCATGCCTACAACTGCATGCTGTGAAAGCATATGAAAAACACCAATATGTGTTTGGGCCACTGGATGTATTTGAAAAGACCTGCTCACTGCTCAGTCAAGTTCCCATTCCAGCTGTGCGGTAAGTGAAACTGAGGGACTAGCAATTAGGAATGAGTCACCTCCACAAAAATGACCTTTGAAAATTTACCTACAGCAGCTTTTTCCCAAAAGAAAGGGTCTGTCCTTGCGCTCTGGAGATTTATTTCTTGCCATTGTCAGATGCATTACTTACTGCTTTCGTATATACAATGGTTGTGAATGAATGTGTGCTCCTGCGAAATGGAAAAAGGGAACTAACAAGGATTTTAGAGTCTCATTCTGAAAAAAAAAAACCCTCTCTTGAAAGAGAGACCTAATTAATGATGCATTTATAAATATATACATGTGCATATGTGTAAACATATGAGTACATACCAAACATTTCTACTTCAGGACCAGAAATTTAGAATGTATTCTATTGAAATGTGTTTCCAAAAGTTGCTCCAAATGCAGCTATAGTTATTTTAAAAGGCCACAGTACAGCATCAACTGATATATATGCTCCACAGATTGCTTATGTATCTTTAGGAAACATAAAGCCATTTTTATGTGTGTGTTTACCTGCAGAGTATATCTGTGTATAGAAATATACATAATGCAATTTAAAATGTAAATATGCATAATACTGTGATGATGCAAAATATTTATCAGTTACACCTATAATAAATCTACACTATTTGTACTTGTCTTCCAAACTTCTTACCAGGTATAAATTAAACATTGAGCTTTATCACAGTGCAAATTCTTCTGTAAGTAGCTACAGCAACTGGTCAATTTTAAAGGGCCTTTCTGTTACATATTATTGAACTAACTTATCTTTTTGCCTTTTCTATTAATAACTGCAAATGCGAATCTCCCTGTATGCAAATGCTATACCACTGGCAAATTGTTATGGGCATGACAGTCAGAAAGAATGAGCCTGGAGCTGGAAAAAGTAAGGGCAAGCATGCGTAGCAGGATGACTGATGGCAGGTAGAGTAGGTATGTAGTTTTAATGGGGGAATGAAGCAGTAGGAACTACAAGACAAAGAAGATCCTGCAAGTAGGTTGCTGTCCAGGGACACTTCTCTTAGCTTCTCCAGTTATCAGCCCTCTTTTCTTATGCATAAACTTTTACTCTAGCCAGTCACACCAATAGAGCCATCTTCTTACTAGTCCA
Source organism: Nycticryphes semicollaris (assembly GCA_013400055.1). Taxonomy (NCBI): domain Eukaryota; kingdom Metazoa; phylum Chordata; class Aves; order Charadriiformes; family Rostratulidae; genus Nycticryphes; species Nycticryphes semicollaris. The sequence continues at coordinate 97,621 of VXBJ01002604.1, read as the reverse complement.
GTACATGCACCAACCACTCTTTGGTCTGTAGCCACTCCTGTAAATTATTTTAGAATGAAGTCCACCCTTTCAGTCCCTCATTTGACACTATTCTTGGTAACATTTACCTGGAATTGATATGAAAACTAAAAGGCCGTGATTCCCATTGAAGCCTGGAGTTTGCCCTAATGCAAGTCTTCTCACAGTCCCTTTGTGCAAAGCAGATGGTATAGAGGAATTCCACTGACACAAAGAGAGTCACAGCTCCTCACTCAGCTTCCACAGCATCTTTGCCTCTAATTAAAAATACCTGTCAGTGGTTTCAAAGAAACCTCCATAAATCATCAGTCAAATTTGATCCTCTGGGATACACAAGCAAATTATGCCACTGAGATTTACATTCACAACAAAGGCTTCTCTGTGACTGACTGACATTTCCCTGTAAGCTCATTGCTGCTTGGGCCTTTCAGCTCCCCTTGTGCTCACAGATTGCTCAGGCACTTGTGAAACCTTTGTTTTATTCCCCACATTTAGCATGTACTGCACACATCATGCAATTATTCCTGTATACATTACTTTTCTATAGGGTACATTACTGTTCTTCTCAGCATTTCTTTATTCAAGTCCAATGATGGAGAGACCTCATGAGAGCCATATGCAAGCTACCTGTTTAGCTGACACCTTTTTATATTTGATATGAGAGTTTTACTCTGTATCATGCAATTTACTACCAAATGTGGAGCCAGTAACGTGGAGAGTGCAGGAATATGTTTTGAACAGAAAACAAAACAGGACATTTGGCTTTCACAGGCATTAGAACATAAGGAATTTGAATTAGGAAGTCAAGACCAATGCTTGGGGCTCAGCAAAATAGCATCAATATTCATCATTGTCATCCCCAAGATTAACAAATCTGTCTGGGAGCTTCTCCAAGAGAAAGTTCGGACAGCATAGACGGGTTGTCAGCTGACTTTTAGGAAGCTCAGGGACCATAGCTGTGCCTCATTCTTTTGTGGCCAGGTAAAAGATAAGCCAAGCTCTATGTTTAAACTCTGAGAACACCAGCTGAATGGCCAGTAGCATCAAACCTGTGGAATTCTTGGTCATCCAGAGGCAGCTGAAAATAGGATGCTCAGAAAAGATTTTGGCAAATGGGAAAAAGACTAAGACTGAAATATCTATTATGCTTCTAATGGAAGCATGCAGTGAAAGTGACTGAAAAGAGAAAATGTGTGAGAAGAAAACAACAGACAGAACAGCTGTATTTTTTCAGGATTTCTCTAGAAAGCAAGTCGGTATTTGTACATGGCAGAAAATGAAACAATATTTCCTAAGTGGGCAAAATGCCACTTTAACAGATGGAAGAAGTGCAGGCATGCAAGAGAACAAGTTTGTGAATTGATGCATGGGTATGTTTTCTGTCCAGGAATGTTGAAACAGCAGCTTTGGAGAATTGTTTCAACTCCTACATTTACAGTACTATATCATTACCACCCTAGCTTCAAGCCTGCTTAAAATGGGTATGGATTTTATTTCTTAAAAGACATTTTTATTTTTAGTTATTTTGATAGCCACTTAAAGATTCCACATACTAATATTTAGTCATATTAAAGAGATTTACTTTGTTTTTTTATTATTACACTTATTGTTTATTATTTTAGAGTATTTATATTTAGACATCATTCATTAGGTATCCACCTCTATATGGGGTTGCTTTACATATGAATCAATTTAATTGTACTGATTTCTGTGGCATTTCAAACATCATATTTTGTCAATTTATGCTGGGCTATAATGTTGTATATTCCTGAGCATGTGAGGGGACAAATCAAGAGATGAATTTACTGTCTCGCACCCAGCACACCTGCATTAAGATAGCCACTCATTATCACAGTATGAAGAAAATTATCATTTTTGTTTTAACATTTAAGGTATGAATTGCCTTTGGCAATCTTCTTCAGCCTGCTGCTTTGCTGTTCTACAGCCTTAAAACCCTGCTTGATAGATGTTTTCTTGCTCTGATATGAAAATATCTTTGCTTAAAAAAAGGGAAAAGAAAAACACCCAAGTTTCTCTGAAATGAACTGAAAACATGTTTTTTGACCATATCAAGGCTGATTTAATTACTCACTTCCTTTGGTCAGAAAAGAAGTTGCTAAAAGGAATAATATTTTCTGCAATATAAGTAAGATCTGAGCAGTGAATAAACAGCAGTATATTCAGAGAAGATTTATAAAGATACCTGTGCACATCTCTTACAGCATCTCAATTGCAAATTTCAGCTGAACAGGCATCATTTCCTATGGACTTTGCTTAACTCACTGAAGGTCTACATCCACTACACATGAAGTGAGATTGCTGCTTTAACTTAAATAATATTCTACATTCTTAAGCTACACAAATCACAAGAGCTAAAGATGGGCCATAGCATTAGGATAAACAGAACACATGTGAAGGCAATATGACCGTACAATAAAAAAGGTAGAAATATGAAGGTTGGAGTTCAGCACTGAGAAAATGGAGCTCTGTTGTCTTGAAAATGAGGTGACCAGTAAGTCCTGACTGATTAGTATTTTAAGAAAAGCACAAGAGTAAGAATAGTATAGAAAGGAGCACTGCTTTCTTCTGATAAAGAAATGAGATAAAGTAACATTTATCTTCTCAGGGAAAATGTTATATGATATGCTATGCGATAAAAAGCCACACATGCCAGTTTCAAGCCCAGTTCTAATTTCATTGTAGTCCACCTGCTTGAAGAGTGGTGCTCTTCACCACTCTCGAATCCCTCCCAGGCTTCCAGATACAGAAAAAAAAGATATTTGTAGAAGAAAACCAGATAAAATGCCAGTGTAGTCTCTGCTGAAAATGGCTTCAATGAAACAGGAAAATATAAGAGTCAGACGCTCAGCTTATAGTTAGCTCACACCAGTCAAAGATGGCACAGAAATTTTTAAGTAACATTCCAACAACTCACCACAATGATTAAGGAAGGTAACTCTATGCTTAAAAGGACTGTTAAGCAAAGCACATCAAAGAAGAGGAACTTCCTCCACTACTGCTTTTAATAAGGTCTGATTGTTGCCAATAGTATTAACAAATAAAAAAAAATAATCATCTGAAAAGATAAAAAAAGTGGAGGTGAGCTATTGATGAGAAAATGACACTTTGGAGTTAGTTAACTGACACCATGGATACTGTTGTTTAATGCCTTTTTAGGACTCTGGGTATATCAGAGAAAAATGTGAGGGGTAGAATCATGACCTATTACCCACTCACTTGAATAACCAAATCTGCCTTTCTGCTCCTTAATAAAGCAAGGAGTAATTATACAGCTGGGAAGCACAAAGAGAGATGCCTTGAAAGGGAGTAAAGACTTACTGTATTCTACAACTCTTTTGGAAGTCCAATAAGGTAAACTGTTAGTCTATAAAATAGCATGAATGAGTATTTCTTCATGCATACTGAAGGTGATATGGAAAGGTAAGAGTAATTACAAACTACAAATCATTCTAAGTAGAGTGAAGATACTTGAAAAACAGGTTCAATTAGCAAATGGCATGCAGGAAAATCATCGGGAATATGAAAGGTAGAGCTTTTGATTAGCAATGTCCTTTTGGGTTAAAAAGTCAGTTACTTTGCACCACAGTGGGTAAAAACAGGCATGTGCAAAACTGTTAGAAGGGTAACTTTCTGTCCCAAAAGGCCCTTTCATACTTTCTAGTTTAGTTGCCTCCAGCTGGCAAGCTTTCATGTAATCAAAGCTGGCATTTGATCTTCAAACCAGTAATGATGATGGGTAGCAATCTCTGTCAGTTTATGATGGCAATATCTGAGCCTGGTTCCTGACACAGCTTCAATATCTTCTCCTAGCAATTTCAGTTTTTACTCTTTGAGCTTATTGAAGAGTCAGCCACTGGTTCCTTTAACTTTCTCTCTAACAACACTCCTGGCATGGCAGGTAAGACTACTGATCTCAAGCTACCTCTAGATTTCCTCTGCAAAGGTAATCTTCCTGCTCACATTGCAACAGGTCTTTCAACACTGTGCTATAGCCACATTAATAATGAAAGATTCCATTATGATCAATGGCTTGACAATGAATATCAAATGACTTCTCCATTATCAAGATCATTACAGGACACTAGAGGTAACTGTTCAGTGTCATTTAGAGGGGTTTGGCTGCGTGTTCCCTTTCTCTCCTAATAGGATTTTTATGACTAAACCACCCCAAATCACACTGAATATTTAACCGGAGGTTCAGTGATTTTACAGTTTATACTATAAAACACCTCATGAATCACCAGGGAGATAATAGGTATCACTATCTCTTTGATCAATTTAATATAATTTTGCTGTGTACTGCACCATCAAAAACGTGTGCTCTGAAGATCTGCGAAGTAGATATTGATTGTCCTAACTCTAACAAACAGAACTAACAACTGAACAGAATCACTTCACTGCTGCCTTTAAAAAACTGTTCCTTTTAACTTTGCTTTTATTTATGTGTACCTACTTTCACAATAAATAATTCAACTGATTAAGCAATGAACATAGAACATTAATCACATTGTTTAGCTAGATATTTCCTAAAGGCCACCCTAATTTGAAACACAGAACTTCCTATGTGCTGCCCACATGCCTTGGATTAATGGTGCATTTCCCTCCTTTCCCCATGTACCCTTGGATCCCTGTTCTGCATTTCTCCCTTGCTCATGGCTCTTGTGTGAGTGGCAAGCCTGTCAAAGTGACATGAGAAATGACTGCATAACCTTTTCTGACGTTCAGCAGTTTCCAGTCTTTCAGTTTTTGCTCAGCACCGCTCTCCAAGAAGTCTACTTCAGGTTTACCATTTCCCAGGCAGAATTTGTAGTGACAAGAGAGAAATGATTGCTCTAGATTACATTGCCAACAGAGGTTTGACAAATGTTACAGAGCTAACAGATCTTGCCCAAGATAAATAGGTATCAGTGGATACTGTGGCTAGTTCTCACTCATGCAATCTCAACTTTAAATCTGCATTCGAGAATCAGCTCTAGTAATACTATAGCAATGGAATATATTGAAGGAAGAGGAATTTGATGGCAAAGCATGATGGAAGGATTGATGATAACCAAGTTAAGAATGACCCGGTGTCTGTATTTGAGTTCCCAGTGCTGTGGGTTAAATGCTGTTTCTGAACAGATTCTCTGGTGTGGAATTGGGCAGGCTACTGAAGCCCAGACACCTGGGTCTCCATCTATCTATGCATCCACTATATGTTTGTGAAATGGGTACGTCAAAAAAGGGAAATAGTTTTCTTTCTTCACAAATAGATTTGCAGGATGAACAGGCACAAAAATCCCATGTCTCAAAGTTATATTGTTTTACATCTCATTATGCACTAAAAATATTTTCTAATTCAGAATGCCCACTAAGAGACATCCCAACAGGCTTTGTCAGGAAAGGTATCAATTATTTCCCTCAGACCCTGGGTCACAGGAAGCAATAGTTAAAAAAACTGATGCATCTTTTTTTCTCCAGGAAAAAAACTCACTCTTGCCCATGGGATTTTATTTTTCCCATATCTTGGTGATCATTCTTGTAAAGACAAAAACAGAAACACAGGAAGTTATTGTGATTTGTTCCAACCATGCAGTAAGCACATGGTGAACCCAGTAATTCAACCCATAACAATCCTGTATTCAGGCACATGGTGATGGTTAATTACATGCAACAGAAATGTTTTGATGCAAATTAATTCATTTATTAAAGTGGAAATGATTTCATTAACAATAACTTTTCCATGAACTATTGATGCTGAATAGGGGTCATGCAGAGTAAGTTCCCTACCTGTCTTCCTATTCTCAGAGAAAAACACAACTGTCTCAAACCCATATCGCCTATCTCTATATTTGTATGCTGGAAAAAATAAGCATGGTTCCTAGAATTCAAGTATATTTTCCCCCAGATTCTCTAAACAATTTTAAGATTCCCAGAGGGGAAAAATGAAACAAATCAAAAAATTCTAGACAATTATAGTGATGTGTGTTTGGGAATATCACAGTTCTTAGTTGACAAAACATCTCACTGGTGCACAGCAAAAACCTTAATGAGGTCAAGAGCAGCAATTTTGAAGAAGAAGGAAAATTGGAAAATTATCTGATTTTGTTTTTTTAATGTTGAGAAGTCCTCATGGACGGAGAACCTTTGCTTCAATTCCTTCATTGATTTCACCTGAGTTTAAAAACATATTGTATGCCAGTGCACCCTCTGTGTCCATGGATAATGTGAAAGACTTTAACTGAACTTTCTACAGGTGCAAAGATCTCACCATGGAGAATATGTTATATAGATACAGGTATTGAGTGACAGTGTACTACACCTGTAAACTCAGCTACATAATTTATCTAGGAAGGATGTAAAAAGAGAAATAGGGTCCCTACTTCATACCAAGTATGAATAGAGAATCTTTTAGAAAAATTAATATCCACTACTATCCTACCACTCATGGAGGCCCTAATCTTGAGTCACTTAAAATGATGCTGAGCCAATACAGATTGAAGTTTGCAATAAATTTACATGCTAATCCCATACCAAGATTAACGGGTATTCCACACAGCAGGTAATCATGGGATCTGTTCTTAAATAATACACCCTGGGAAGCTGCCCATGAATATTATAAAGATTATTTAGACAACCTCACAAATGTTTCCCACTTCTCATTTCTACAAACCAAATTCTGAGAAATCCTATATGCCTTGGAGCACATTACAGGTACTTGGCATGAGTGCTTTTACCCATTTTGATCTTTGAGGAATGATAATAAAGTTATGTCCAAAAGCACAATGCAGAGGATTGCTACTATGTCATGGTGGGATACTCAAAATTATAGAGTCATTACTGAGATTAATACCTGGTATCAATTTGTTTTCCAATATAATTAGTCATATTTAGAACAGTAGTGAAAAATCTGTAATCCTAGCTGAAGTTATGCATCAAAAACAACTGATCAAACAACCCTCCTAAAAACAAAATGTCCTTTTTTGGACACATTTTTAAAGACTTAGAATTTATGATTTTTTTGAAATTCAGCTCAACTAAAACACTCCAAGGTATAAGTACAAGGATTATGACTTGGGAGGGTAACATCAATATTTATAAATAGAACACTCAAACAATTTCTTAAGGTTTTCAAGAGACAATAGAAATGGAACAAAAGTTTTATTTCATAGCATTGAAGCTGTACAATATGGGAAAATTGTGAATATATAATGATTAATTTAAAGTGTGTGCTGTGGCTGTAATAGACAGGATGCTTGTGCTGGATTTATATGGTCAATTTCATTTCAGACTTAATTTTTACCACCAAAAGGAAATACTTTTAGGAAAAAAAAGTTCTAGCATATTAAAAAAAAATCTTATCATCTTTGTTTTGTAAAGAAAAATTTCATGGATCGGCTCTTGCATGCTGTTGATATGCAAGTTTCCAACATTTTGCATTGCTGAATAATTGAGAACATTAGTTCCCAAACCATGAAAAATTCATTTTAACATGATGTATTATTAATCAATTTAATTTAAAGGGATCTGAAAAGTCCCACTTTCAGTTATGGTGCTAGAAGATACATTTAGACAGTGGTTTAGTCTGTATTAAAGCATTTTATGTAACTCTTTATCATCTGATACACTTCTCAAAGTGGGTCATACTGCATACACATGGTAATGGATAAAACGGGTAGAAGAAAACCAGTTGGCAAAATTTATTTGGACTTTCAAATCCTTTTGACAGTCTCACATAGAAAATCACTGACAAATTTAAGTAGTTGAAGAAACAAAATATTTAAAATTATCAAAAGCTGCTTAGCAGAAAGAAAACACTGCATTTTAAAAATTGTTATTTTTACTATGTATTTTACTATTTAAAGTAAATACTCTTTTACTATTTAAAGATATTTTAATTTTAAATATATAATTTTCACTATCAAAAGATAAACATATTCTTATGTTTCACAAAGTTTCAGATAGTCTTTTGGTTAATGTTTATTAATATTTTACTATAAAATAATCACAAAAAAAACCCCAACAGTTCAGAAAGTAGCAAATACTAATCAAATTTAGGATTTATTTATTATGATTGAAAGAAAATCTTCAGTCACTACATCTCCATGGACATTTGTCTCCACTACAAACTGAAAAGGAAGATTTAATACAGAAACTTTCAGTGCTCAGACTTGTTCTTTGATACTTTTAAAAAAGTTGCTGGCTAGTGAAGTCTCTGGTTACTGTCAGATGTGGTAATTATGTCATCTGAGCACAAATAGAAATAATTAAAATATAAACTAATAATCAAGAACTGCTGATGAACAGTGTGAAAGATTTATAGGGACCAGAAAATTGTGCAGCCTTATCAGGATGAAAGATTACTACGAACATCAGGGAAACCTCAAATGTAAAAAAAGGTCATACAGGGAAAGCAAGTCTATTGGAAGCAGAAGTATGGGACCCTTGTTCACCTTAAAAGAGTTTAACTTAGCTGGGAAGGAAGTGAGATATATCCATATAGGTGAACACAAGAATGACGTCTGATAAATATGAAGTTGGAAAAACTGCATAAATGTGCACCTGGCAAATACCAGAGACAATACTGTAAGATGCTATCAGCTGGTGAAGTCTCATTGGCACAAAGCATGACCCCTTTCGCACCTCACTTGGATGGAGAAGGACTGAGAGGAGGCAACATGAAGAGTCCAGGATGTGCATGAACTCTCCTACGAGGAATAAATGACAAAGCTGAGACAGCTTTGCTTAGAAAAGAGTTAGATTCAAAATGCAGATGCACAATTAAAAGGCATTAAATAATAAACGGTGAAGTAAAAACATGAATTGCTAGTCTTCTAAAGTTGTGGCACTTTGAGAAACTTTCTTCCTTTTACAGGAAATTTTAATGTTGGATATTCAAGACAACAAAATATTTAAACCGGTCCGTGTATTTTGTAGACAAATGGCATAACACATGCCTCCGCCCCTGGAAGTAACTCAGGCAAGATTAAAAAATGCACAGTGATAAAATATTTATACAAATAGGCTGGGACAAATTTAATCAGCTGACAGTTAACCAAAATAACCGTATGAAATAAATTATGAAAAATATGAAAGAGAAGTGCTCGCAAGGCTACTGAGAAATACCGACAGGTTGGGGAGAGCGGGTGTCCCTGTGCCAGTGAGAAGCCCTCCCGTTAGAGTTGGCACTGCAGCCAGATGGCTTGTGAGGCTTTGGTCTGAGCTAAAAGCACTGGGAAGTGATCAGGGAGGGGAAAAGTTCTTTGACAAAGTTTTGTTTTAAAATCAAGAGGGCCATGAGCCAAAAAGCTGCCCTTCAAGGCAGTCCCTCCTGCATTCAAAGATGGATTCCTCACAAATTTGTACCGTCTTAAAAATAAACACGCTAGCTTCAAACATACCCGACTTGTCACATATTCCTTCCTAACAGAAATAACTTTGCAGACCCCAAGCTTTCACTAGCTGCTTGTATTAAAAAGAGGAACATATGGATAAAAAAAATATGTGTTAGAGATGGGAAGATGGGACTAGGCTAAGTGACTTGTCAAAGCAAAATATCAGCGCACCCTGGATATTCCCAGGGAATGCTCCCGAGGTTTGTCCCCTTTTCCAGAAACAATAAGACCTCAGCCTCTGCAAGGAATGGATATCACTCTCACAAGCTCACCCAGATACAAAACACAGCATCCTGGTGCATTAGTGAAAATAACAGACATTAGCCTTATAGTAAACCTCAAAGACTTGTGTTTATAAAACAAAATATGAAGCAAATATGCTTTTCATGATGTATATATTCATATCACTTTGTCCCCCCACAAAAAGAAACTGTTTGAAGGGCAGCTCTTTGTGAGGCAGAGTAAGTTAGTCTCATTGCCTGTTTTAATCTTTGTGTACACGTTTGTTCACCATTGGTACCAATAAGCTACTTAAAACATACGTTTAAATTAAAATCCTACGTTGTGTATAAATACAGTGAACTCAGTGTCAAGCTATTTCCACAAGCACTTTAAGTGTACAAGCCAATCTCTGAAAAGGTATTATGTGACATACAGTGGAGTTCTTTGCAAAGATACACCACTTCTGTAGATTACATATAATTGACACTTATGTTGCACCAATTCACGGTCTTCGTGTCCCTTGGAAGAATCTGCTGCTTCTTGACTCTTCTTATGTTGTCATTGTTTGGTAACAATGTAACCATACACCACAATATATATATAAAATATGATTAAAAAGTTTCTTATAGCAGTAAGAAAAGGTTACCTATTGTTAAAATACTACAAAATCCCCACTAATATAACTTCTTCACTTTCTACCAAGAACAATAATGATGTATAATGATGCATATTAAGCCTCTGCTGCCGAGGGTTACAGTAACTTATACATCGCCAAATTATGCAAAAAAGTACTGGAGCATTTCAATTATAATGCTGTAATTCCTACCACAATACACACTAACAGCATGAACACAGACATATATTTTTCAGAGAAATTAAGCATCCCTTTCTCAAAAAAGAAAAAAAATCCCTGAATTTAATTGAGAGAAATGGTTAGATTATATACTTGTATCAATTTTATATCCTTATTTCTCTATATTATGAAATAAGAATAATTTCTAATTTATTCCTGTATTTTATTTGCCAGCAAACATGCATGCTGAAGAATGCTTTATATTCATGGCTACCCATAGATGACCTTTCAGACTCCTGTGTCCAAAGAATCTCGCCAACAGGCTGGGATTTATTTTCAGCAATGCAACAGCAGAGTTGCACTACTGAAACAGAAATTTTTACATTTCTGTTAACTGTTTCTTTCTTGAAGACAAAGCTGTCCAGCCCTGGATGGAATCCTCCAGGCTGAAAAAAACTCTGTTGAAGTTACTCTGCTTAGAAAGGATTCTATACCTTACCTGTCACTGTTTAAACCACTGTAAACAGAGCAACTCTTAAAGCAGAAATTGAATGAAGCATTGCTCTGGGAAGTAAATGGTCATGCAGACCCCAACCCCTTCTGTCTTGCCTCCTCTTCCTTTGGCACAGAAATGTCTAATGTAGAGTGTCTGATCTCCAAGGCCTGCGGCCCTCTTCTTAGTGTACCCTGATCATGACCCAGAGACTTGAGACACAGGACAAGTGTCTCAAAACCTTGCAGGGTTCTGGCAGCTTTGTAAGTCCTTAGTTTATTTAGTGAACATGAGTGCCAGAATTGAGCCAGAGCTGATAAGAAACCTGCATCTAAAATCACAGAAATTATTGAATTTCTAAAGTTATACCATCTCAGTAAAGGATTCAGCCCTTCTTACTTCCCCCCAATCAAGAATTGCTCCTAAATTCTACTATAAAAATAGAATAGAATAGAACAGAATATAAAGATACTATGCAGTGGCTCAAAACAAAGACACCTGTAGCTTAGCATCCCCTTTTGGTAAAGCAGCCTGTAATAAATGCCTACCAGAGATGACCAAAGCCATAGTGATACTTCTCAGGACATGTGCTCCTACCTGTAGTGATGATGTGTGGCTGTGCCAAGGTAACACAGGGATGCCTGACACAACATCTAATGCTCTCAGGAGAGAAGGAGGGGATATTTGCACTGCTTCACCTTTGCCATCACAGCCCCTATCTTATGGCACTCAAATTGTTTCTTAATACACATTCACAACTTTAGCCAGCGGGAAAAAAAAAAAAAAAAAGTGAATCACAGAAAAATGTATCTTAATAGCTGGGAAGAATGAAGAGAATGAAAAGAAACACATCAGCTGCTGAGGGCCTGGTGCTACATATATTTCATATTTGATACCATACTGGATTTGCACCCTGTGATCCCAGTACTCCAACTTTTGCATCAAGCTTTCCAAATAGGAGTTGTTTTGCTTCTGTAGAGAAACTTTGAGCCAGGTATAGAAACTCATTTTCCTCCTAAATTCAGAACACTGCTATTAGTTGCAGTACCATTCTCTAGATTTTCTAGGTTTAGCAGTCAAATGTGAAAGCAAGGAATTTATTTTTTAAAACATTATCCTTTCTCTCCACCACCCAGACAGGAAATTTACACATATCACATAACATATGCGAATATGATGTGTATCATGCACCTCACTGAATAGTGCTCTTGCACTGCACTTTTGTACAGAGTGCTCACTGTAACATGAAACAAACCCAAATGGTATTCCCAGATCTAATGTATTCCATGAAGTTTACATTAGCACTGCTTATATAACTTGATGCCCCTTGGCCAACAAAAAATGAATGCTGAGAGTACCCCAAACCTTCTCCTTTTCTGGGGAATCAACCTGGTGCCAGTCACTCACCAAAAATGCAGTCAGTGTGATTCATAAAGCTCCCAATAAAATATTCTTCCTGTGTGCCACACTACCATCTATCATTATCAACTCTGTACAGCACATAGAGCTGTATTTTTTATTCTTCAACTTTTATTAAAAAAAAAAAAAGAGCATGCTGAATGTCAGCCTTACAACTGTACAGAATTCTCAGAAAGTGATAAAAAATATCTTCACTAGCATGTTTCAAAATAATAATAATAAAAAAGGAGCAATAACACAGTGAACACCGTGTTGATTGTAGGCTGATATCAACCATCCTGCAGTCTTGACAGCCAACTGACTCAGACATCCTAAGACCTTCTTATGGTTATAAGCAAACCTTTTTAAAATTCTGATAAACTCACCCTTCTTACTAGTAAAAGTTCTGAAGAATGTACAAGAAGGAATATATTAATTTTTGTCATTTTTATGTACCAAAAGCAAAGTGATTTAAGACAAAATCTGAGCTATCAGCCGGTATTTCTACTTGAAATGAAATTAGGAAATTCACACACAAATTTGTATTATGATATTTCCTCCCATTTATTTATCACTGTGCTTTTGTGATCTTTTTTCCTGTACAGAGGAAAATAAACTACATCTATTGTTTTAAAGCTCAGTAGGAGTGTGACGCAGGTCCCCGCAAAATGGAGAAAAAACAAAATACCTTCTGTGTAGTCATCCCTTGATAGGGTGTGAACTGTTAAAATAACTGTCCAGGAAGGCTGAAAATTTTTTTCACATCAAACTAAATTTCTTTCTCAAGCATGCAAAAGCTTTTGCATAAAGGATTTAGGGAGAGAGAGATATCCTCTGCAACAGCACTGGCTTAAAAATGTCTGGTGTAGAGAAGACAAAAGAACCTTGTGCATTTCAGAAGATAATCACTGAGGGTAAGGAAGGGGATCCCTTCAAATGTCTCCCAAATAAAACTCTGCAACTGAATGTGGAGGAAAACGTTACATTGGGCTTACAAGATACAACCTGTGGGGTACACGGGTGACTCAGCAGCTCAAGACAATCACCTGAGACATGCTAAACCAAGTAAGGTGTTTGGTTTGACTTGGATTGCTTTGGATTGGTTTTCTCCAAGGCACTGCACCACTTGCTTGGTCTCCCCTACTTTACAGCGTTCAGAATAGAGTCTAGAAATCTCAAAGCTGCAAGCCCTCTGTCACAATAGCTCTACTATTTCTGTCACTCCTTCCCTGTAGCAAAGATAAAATGAAATAAAATTGCTTTTTCTATATTGAACACAGTTGTTTACTGTAAGATGAAAGAAAAATAAATGGCAAGCCAGACTCTGCCCAAATTTAGCTTTTCAAGAGGCAGGTACAAAACTGATTTAAATCACTGGCCTTTCCATATTTTAAGTTAGTGGAGAAAAAAAATGTAATACATTGACCACAGGATTCTTTAGAGAGACCTCACTGCTTCCAAGTGAGGGCTTTATATAGACATTTTTTGATTGGCCGTGGTACATTTTACTTGCAGGCAAAATTGTCATTGTTTTGGGGTCTAAGGTTTAGCTTGATGCAATAAGTTCAGAATTTTTGGAGTTTTTAGTTGCAATACATTTCTGGGTGTAACTGTAAGTAAAAGACTGTAATACTTGTCAGGCTCCATTTTTAATGCTTTTTTATCTACTAAGTTGCAAACACACTGACAAAGCTTTATGTGTAAATGATGTGATCTTTCAACACTACTGACAGAGTGAAGGGATTGATGCAATTTTAGCTGGACAGAGACTGTAGAATATTCGATATACAGGTATAGTTTCATATTCCTCCTTGTTTCAATCCCCAAACTACTGGCCAAATTATTCTTTTCGTTTAGCAGAGATTAGCCTACAAAAGAGAAGTAGCTCTAGAGGAAATCTCTCACACTATTTCATTTGTCTATACCTAAGTAAAAGAACAAGGTCTGATGCAGAGTTGAATCGCAAGGGCAGCTATTGATGAAGGTAGCTATTGGCCTATGTAACATGAAAAAGCTATCACTAGCAATGGGCATCTGGCAGGCACTAAAAAAATTGAAACTTTGGCTCTTTCCAGTTCTCTCAAATTGAAAACATAGGTGCAATGACTACCAGAGGCATAATGCAAGGAGAGGAGCTCTGTGCATATTGCTATTGAGCAATTAATTTATCTATACCTCCTCAGGCTACCAGGATGCCCAATGGAACATTAAAAATTTTCACTTATTATGGAAAAGGCAACCATAGTTCCACGACTTTGACCTCAAAGTGATTTCTGTAGGTAATTCTCTGCCTTCAGATCTTCTCCAGAGAGGGAGATTCATCTATATAAAAGTTGAATTATAGTGTTTGGATGAAATCTATTTTCCTAAAGAATGAGAAAAAAGAAAGTAGAAAATTGCCATTTTCTTCCAGATGATCTAAAGGCACTGATTTAAAACCAAAGTCCTCCCTCAAGAAAACCTCAGCTGAAAATGCATTGTGTCAAACTGCAAATGGCAGTTCTGAGCTGCTGAGGCCCTGACACATCTGTTACAGAGAACTCTCCACAATGCAAAAAATCTCCATACAATTTGCTTAAGCACATTTTCAAATCTAGCTCAGCATTGCAGGTTGTTGAGCTTATTTGGGTATCATGTTTGGGAGAGGCTAGCTGTTGATTCTGAAGCTCTTGGAGGGGATGAAAAGGAGAGTCTGAAGAGGTGAACCAAAGCAGGGGGCAGAGATAAACAGGTTAGCTACATAGCAGGCATCATTGGTAGAGCCAGCTTTGTGGCTCTGCTGAAACAGACATGGAAGGAATTTTACCAAAGTACTTAACGCTTTCGTAAAGCTACATTTCCTCACACACTTTCTCATTTGATAGTAAACATTTCCCAAAGCTATCTCATAGAACTGGACATAAATTCCATAACAAGGCATTGAATTACAAAACCTCATCTCTCTATGGACAATATGCCTAATATACCAAAATACCCTAATATATCAAAATTTGAAGGTTTAAGATATTTCAATGCTGTAAAACTATTTGATCTCCCTAATTGTCTAGTGACTTCCAGTTTATCATCACATATTTTAACCTAATCCAATTTGTTCATTTTATGAAGTAGAAAATTTAAAAATTTAGAAATTTGAATGATATAGGTTTGATTCCCCTTCCCATTTCTAATCAGCTATTTAATGCCTATTTTTCAGCATTTATTTATAAATGTATTAATTGCTGGCCTTTGTAAGTTAACACCCTTCCCAAGCCCCATGGAAAGTTCTGAGGCCCGATTGCGATCTCACTAAAACTCAGGAGAACTCAGTCAATGACACTGAAACAGATCACATTTGTATGAGTTCACATTCAAGATTTCAGAAACTATATCTTTCCACATTGTCTGCAGAGAACCTGGGGCATAATTTTATTTAGAATACTTTAGTCATCCAGTCACATAACTTCTCTCACTATTAGTTCCCTATAACTATTAGTTATAAAACAGCATTAAACAGCTTTTTATCACATAATTTTGTTTTATTGCCTTGATAAAAATAAAGTCTGTCATAATATACTCTTGTGCTTCAAAAATCTATAACACTAAAAAAAAAATAAAAGTCCTATAAGCACAGCACAGTGAAGCAGAAACTTAAGGTCACAAATAATGAGTGACATTAGTAGGTCTGCCTTAAAAAATTTGGTATTTTTACTGCTAAGCAATACTTCCCCCTCTTCTAATTTCATCGCTTTTAAGTTTTAAAATATTACAAAGAAATTAAATTGAATTAGGTTAGATCAATATCCTCCTAATAAGAATACTTTGTAGTTTTAAAATTCTAAGCTTTACATATTTCAGTAGTTCATGTTAAATGAAGATTTGACATTTTGCCAGCCAAAGTTTCATTAAATCACTAGTAGGAAAATGATGATTATCTCATATTACCTCAGTGCAATGATATAATCTGTCTGACACTTTTAAAGATGAGACAGACAAACGGGAGAAAGTTTCCACCACATAAAAAATAAACTCCAGATATTTATGGCTTCTTTAAAATGTAATTTCTCAAACACAGATTATTTGCTTCTGCTTTCTTTTCCTTTATATCATTACCATATTTTTTGTGTTTGCATTGATTTTTTTTGACCCAGCTCAGTATTGTACTAATTGTGTTGCCAGTGAAATGAATTTTGAAGGCCAGCACAGAGACCTTTTTTTCAAAATCCTCATTTAAATTATTAGAAAAAGCTCATTCTGTCACCTAAAGCTCATCACCCATCCCTTGCTTTTGCTATTAGAGATACAGGGCAAGGTAGAGAAAATCGTATTGGCTTTGAGCTCCAACATGTCCATGCATGGGAAAGCATTGCTACCAAGACTCTTGCTTTCCTCCAAACAAGTTCTTGCCATTTTATCCCCAAGAGCAATTGCAGTGGTGGAGATGGCAGCTGAGGAGATGGAAGACTAAAATAGGTATCCTTCCCATATAACCCTGAGCCCATTGTCTGCCTCCCTGTCCCAGCAAGTTAAAACATTACAACCATGACAACTTGGAAGAGTTTTTGTGAGGACAAGTACAACGAGAACATACAAGGCACAATGAATTTAGACAAAGCTAGCTGTGGTTCCTCTGTGTATATATAAAGAAGATGAATAAGATAAATAGATTTATGAACACCCCACTGCACACTCCTTCTAAAAGTATAGCAAATTACTGCATTATTCTGGATTCTCATAATGAACAGATAACATCTGTGTGTTCCTTTGGAGGTAAAATAAATACTGAGTAGTGATTAGCAGAAAATGTATTTGGTGAGAGTGTTCATATGAAAATTAACATTACATGGATTTGTTGATAATATAAAAAAAATAAACTCTAAACTTCAAAAAATCTCTTTCCACAGAAAAAACCCAACATTCTTAGAATTATTTGCATATAATTAGGACATAATGAATACCCTATATTCCATCAGAATTTAATGACATTCTAAAAAATAAATCTCAAAATAATGAATAATTACCATGCAAAAGTATACTATAATGAAATTTTTATTGATAATTATTTCTGGCATGATATTTTCAATCTCAAAATGTTAAGCTGATTTTGGGTTTTTTTGCAATCAGAAAAGACTGGAGTGAACATGAAGTGAAGATCATGAATTATGTAATCAGTTGCACAAGAGTAAATCAATTGAGCTGGTAGAAACATGGTCTGTGTGTTCTGCAGGAAATTCAGGTTTGCTTTCATTAAAGTCTTTGGGGATAGTATGGGGTGTATGCAAACAGAAAGCATTTTTCAAAGTTAATCAGAATTTTTAAAATGAGCTGACATACATTCAACAACCCAAGGAGGTCCACTTCCAGTCTGCAGTGTAATATTCCCCACTGTATCCTCATGCCATTATTAAATGTCATTTGGTCAACGAAGAACTGGGTGAAATTTTGCTAATGGGCAGATACTGTAATGATATTCCAAACACAAATAATATTGTTGCTGGTTTCAATCAACTAATACAACTTCATAGTTTCAGATTGATTTTGGAATAAAGTTGGAAAATACATCAGTCTTTAAAAACAAAACAATGAAGGATTGCAGGCCCCTTGACTCAAAAGCATGTATAAGCTTTAAGAAGTTTTATATTTACACTTTCACTATAACTGACTATAATTAGTTTTCATAGGCTAGTAACAGAAATTGTCAATAGTAAATATTAAAGTAGTTATTAATATAAGATATTAAATAGTTATTTACAATGTCAGAATATCTTTTATTTCTAAAGTTTCTCCCAGATTTTTATACTTTTGACTTGAGAATGTCATACAAAAATTCAGAGTAACAAATTCTAAAAAAACTGCAAGGTTTTCATGGTTCTTATGCTCAATAATTCATGAGCAGACATGTTTTTAATATATTTAATGAGAAAAGGAGAGGGAGACTGAAACATTCGTCAAAGTATAATAGTTAAGAAATGTATTTCCAGCCTTATTAATACACATAAGCCCAATCATTCTTCCAAACAATAAGATTTGTACAGGTGTCTAAACAGGATTACTAATAAGCCAGTCAAGATTATTATTCACCCTTGCTGTGCAAAAAAATGAATTTGTAAACTACATAGCTGCAAAAAATTAGACACAACACAAAACGTGAGATCCTCAGGAGGCTGTTATCCAAATAATCTTACTCTGGAGAAAGCCCGTATAATAATGTAGCTTGAAGGGGTAACATTAATTTTCTAACAAGTAATTAAGATTTGCATTATTAATGCAATGGATATTCTTGCAAATTATGTCTAAATATATGCAGATTTAAAAAAAAAAAAGCGCTTAATGACAATGCTGTCATTTTTAAGTCTTTCTAATAAAACTATAGATAAGACCAATGCTGAGCTGACTTAGACAGCAAATTTTAATCTTCATTACTTATAAATTGAGCAGATTTCTGAATACAGCTACAGACTTATGTAGAACTAGAGAGCTTAATTTCCACCCTATGCTCAATACAAAATATCTTTCAAATGATGTAATATCTAACCCATTAAAAAATAAAATGTGCTGAAATCTCTTCTGGAACATAATTTGCTTCACCATATTACTGGTGTAAGCAAATTAGGAATGGTTCATGGCATTCTGATTTGAGGCTGAAGGCAAGCAAATAGAGTTTACCCACCTTTGACTCAATCTAGCATTTACTCACTTTGACCTACTTAAGCTAAACACCAAATTGCTGAGTTTGAGAACAAGCTTCTAAATCTACCAGTGCAACACTGTTTTAATGGTATTGAAAGGATCTGAAAAACAGGAAACTCGAACCCTGTTTTTGGTAAAAGCTTTTGCATGCTTGCAAAATGTAAATATTTCACCACCCTCACCCCTACACTCCTCCCGCTCTCTAACTTTTTCAAAGGACATGCACAGCCACATACAGAGGAAGGAGTCCATTTGCTGTCCAATGAAAGTTTGAGTGCAACCTAAATGAGAATTTTAACAATGCATCTCGTATGCTCCATCCCCCAAAACTAAGAAAAAAACAAGTAAAGAAGGGCGAGGTTGCAGGTAACTCTTTTATCATATAAGGGACTTAAAGTTTATGCAATTTTTCGTGATATGAGAAGCCTACTTAAAGAACATAGACTGTTTTTTGCCTGTCTAAAGATCAAACTCATTTTAACTGGTTACTGAGCTTGAGAGAAGAGTCACAGGACAGCTTAACATGGTCATGTATATGTAGATACACTATATCCATGAAAGCACAGAGTTGTATGGGTAATTTATTTGTTTCTTTGGTAATCAAACAGAATATGGTGACCCATTTTAGGTGCTTTCTAGACTGAAGCACAAAGCAGTTGAAGTAGGTATCCAGAAAGTCATAATACGTAGACTTTCATTACCTGCATGCTCAACATTAGATGCTAGAGCAGAAGATGAGAGAGGCAGGTTCATGTTCTCCTCCCTTCTCAGAATGCTCATAGCCACATCTCCAGCCTGGTAAGACAATGACCAGGCTCTGGGCAGCAATGAAAATTCACTGCCCACCCTTCCTAACATTATGCTGCAATACTGACTAATGTCCAAGACATCTTGGGCCATAAGGAGAGATGAGGCTATTTTGCCAAGTGGTCCAGCACACTAAAACCAGGACTACTGAGCAGTCCTTCCTCCAGAGAGGCAGACTTTCCCCTATGGTGGAAGGATCAAAAGGAAACAGGTGGCATTTCCAGGCGACAGACACTTCTATAATGATTTTTTTTTTTTTATATATAAATTAAGAGATGTTTTGCAAAAACTCAAGCCTTTGCAGGCACTCTTAAAAGACAAAGAATGTTTTGAAGCATAGGGGACATTTTCCTTTAACCTTAAATCCATGCAAAATGAAACTACACCTTGCATGCAGCTTCTTATTCTCCTGATACAGTCTAAGTACATCTATTTTAATACAAATATATAGTGACAGAGATGAAAGGAAAAAAAGATTAATGACCAGGCTTCTCTCTGAAAGAATGTTCTAATGTTTCTATTTGTACATGTCTTCAGAGCTTTCAAAACAGAAAGCACCCTGACTTAAAAAATAATTTATTACTTCAGTAAATAAGATGATTACAAAAAAACCCAAAGTGATATTGGTTTATATTTTATCTACAGTAAAATAAAATGAAGATTCAAAAGCGACTACATTGGATGTATGGCACAGATAGTAAGAAACATCACAGTAATAAAAATAATCTTAATAAATGAGTTAGATGTCGGTGATACAATCTTTCTGCAGTTATATTAATATCCACTTCTAAGCACAAATAAAATATCCCATTTTATCACTGTTGGAAGAAAATGTCATAGGAAAACTACACCGTTTGATACATGACCAGTTAATCATTGTGTTTGCTAGCTGAATGAAACTTGGAAAAAGACACTGGAAATATCATGCTTGAAAAAACAAGCTTTTGTTCCCCGTCAGAACAAATATCTTTATCTCAAAACTAGTAACAATTTGCATACTCTCTTACAGAACTTGTATCAGGTCTCATTGCTACTATTTTCTATCAAAGACAGCAGCCAACATGACTAATCAAAGTCCCAAAGGATCATAATCCCTAGCTTGGAAATTCCAGCCTCTGCTGTTGCCTGGGGTATTGCCCTTCACGAGTAATGAACAAAGTCTTTGTGGCCACATGTACTTACTATCCACAGTAACAAGTTGAATTAACTGACTTCACCCTGACCACTTTGGTGCTTTTGCAGAAGTAAAATTCTTTTTGTTTTGATAGTTAAAAATAAAAGTTAAACAGTTTATAGAAAGAAATCATATACGTTAGTGTATAAAACATCACAGTATGTGTGGTGGAATAATGTTTCATGTTACAATAAGAAAAAACAGAGAAGCTTTTGTGTCTAAGTAGACCTTCCAACAAGAAACAAATGTAGCAAACTTGAAGCTAAATACTAATTGGTTTTGATAATCAATTTGACAGAGAAGCATGCTTAGCACTTCAATTCAACAGTAATTTTCCTGGGCACAGCTGTAGGTATCTAGTTAGCTCTGCAATATGCCATCAATATCATGAAGTAAGTTAGAGAAGAAATAGTAAGACACTCCACCCCAGACCCCCACAGTGCTGAGATACACAGACACTGCATACTTCCTTTTCGGGTTCAGAACTTTGAATTCCTCCCTGTTTTCTCCAAAGCTTAATATACACCCTCCTTCACTAAATTGTATTTGGAAAAGCACTGCATTAATCCCCACGTCCACTGCAAAAGTTGCACATCACTGAGTACCATTTTGCAACACATCTGCCTCCAGCGACTTACTCCAAATACATGAGGAGTATGTATTACAAAACAGCTTCAGATACCACTGCTTTTACTTGTAGAAGGAGCATTAAGCACTTTTTTCGCTGGAAAGCAAAGCCTGAAGACTTTTATCTAGTGAGGATATCCACTTGAAGAAAGTTTCATCTTAGGGAGAATGACCTCAATGTCATGAACAACCACAACACAATATAAAGAGGAGGTTTGTGCTGGCCATATGCCACTGATGGTCTCATCACATGTAATGAAACCTACGTAGAAAGTCACAAAATAAATGCTGTCTCTCTGGAAAGGTCACACTTTACAAAAAAACTTTCCAGCCTTCCAACCACCTCCCAAACTGCAACAGATCATACCAGAGTAAGAAATACAAATCCTGACTGTTCTCTTTTCCAACTCTCTTGATGATTCTGTTCTCCTCCCTTCCCCACCAAGCTGAGCTACAGAAACCCAGGGATCCTGCAGAGATGCACTGCTGGGCTGTAAAAGCGCCATCAAACATTTCAAAGGCTGTTATGCACAGGTGAAATTACTCCCCCCTCCCACCTTTCTGTACTAGAATGAGCTAAAAATCCAAGGCAGGATTTAGTTGGCTACATGTAGGCATCTAGAGCCGTTTGGAGATCTTGCACATTGCAGCCTTTGTTCAGTATCACACCCCTTTATGACAGCACATTCTCCACTACAGCACCCTCTCTCTGACCTTTCAGCTCTGGTCCCACAGGAAAGTTTGCAAATTCATAACTCTTCTGGACACTAGGATTTATGGATTCAAGATGGATGATGGTACATTTCAATTTTTGTCACAACCTAATCCCGAGAAATTCTGGAAAACCTCAGGGAAAAACAATTATCCTTTTGTGCACTATGAAGGTTTACAAGTTTTGCACGTTCTGCAGTTAATGTCCTTCTCTGTTCTGCATCTTACAACCTCCTTTTCTTTAAAGATTTTCCAAGTGATTGATGTAATCTATTTAAAAATAGAACAATTATTCTTAATCTTTTAGAAGCTTGGTTCTGGTACAAAGGTAAAGAAAAATACCTGAGCCAGAAATGAGGTGTGCTTTTTTTTGTGAAATTTAAATCAATATCTTGATTTTTGGCAAATATACATATTTATGCGTACTAGCTCACACTGAAGAATAAATATTAGTCTGCTGAATGGAGTGCATGTATCTTTAATTCCAATGCCTGCACACCTTCGACTACTTTATTATGATTGAACGAAACTGTTACATTTAGAGATTTCTTCTTCATCAATTATATATCATGCACTTCATATCTGCTTGCCTTTTCAGTCCTTTCCATCTGGAAGTATGTTCTGCCACCGTGATGCTCCCTGAGGATTTGCGCAGGCGGTTTTCCTGGGCTGAGCAGGGTCTAGCACACTCTGTGTAAACCAGTGAGCAGATACGATGTTCCTCAGTAGCAAACAAAGCACTGTGCACAGATCAGGTAGCTTTCCAGAAAACAAAATAAAGAGGTATCTGCCAAATTGGGGAGGTCATTTATTTTGCCCTCTTTTAATGTTGTTTTTTTGTTTGCTTGTGGGGGGTTTTTGTTTTGTTTTTTAAATCCTGTACTGCATTTCACCAGAATTTAACAATCTTGATAAGGAAATCTGAGAATATTTTTGACTTCAAATGCATTCCTGTTGAATGCAGCTAAATGTAAGGCAGCATGCACTAAACAGAGAAAGTAGCTGGATCAGCTTCATGGAGGATCCATTTCTAACCAGTTTATAGACAAATCAGTATTGTTCTGTGTCTTAAAACTGATGCTTACTTGTCGTTCAGCCTGACCTGGCTTATCAAGTGTTTGGATCTGCCATGTCTACTATGGTCAATATCAACCTGAAGCCTATAATTAAATCCCCATCTCCACAAAATCCTTCATGCTCTGAAAACTCATATTCTCCAGTAAAAAATGTATACAGAGAGTACACAAAGCATACTTTGGGGGTAAATTGTTCTCATTTACTCCATAAGAATCTCTTTTATTTTAGTAATATTTCTATAAGATCGGTAACTTGCTTTCTTGCTGATGTCTGTCCTGAATCATGAATTCAGTAAATGTAGCTAATTCACATTATTAAATCCAACCCTTCATTTCCTCCACCAGCAACCCAGACTTGAATAACTACACTTTTCTGGAGTGAACATACTGGTAAATGACCTAAACCTCATTCACTCAGCAAATGTATGGGCTCACAGACAAACACAAAACTAAAAACAAAACTACAACACTAATTTCATGACATCATAATTCAATTTCTATCCTAACTACTGAGCAGACAAAAGTAATTTACAACTAGTGATTTGTATTTTGAAGTATATTATATACTTTATGTACAAAATCAGAAAAGTAATATGCTACCAGTGTTTTCATGTATCATCTCAACAGAATTGATGCCTTAATCATGATGTGTTGCAGAGCATAAGGGAATGTGAACCACAACACAGAGGAATGAAGGTTTTGAGAACAACTTTTCTATCACTAAAAAAATTCTTTGTCAAAATTGAAGATGAATGGTACCTGGCTACTAAACCGACTATCAGAAAGTTAAGGAATGATTCACAAAATATCAGCAGTTAACAAAACTTCAGTAATACATAATTACTTAGTGTATTTAAAACTAAGTGGGAATGACTGAGATGAAAAGGCCTTGGAGAAAACTGATCCTAAAAATACTTCTTTCATATCTCTTATATTAAACACTGGGGTCTAAATCACTTAAAAAGCAAAGTGTTTACCATTTTTGTATTCTTATAGAAGAAAATATTATTTTATTATAGATAGGGATGGTTTATGAAATTGGAATTACACCATTATAAATAGAAACCCACACAGATTTGCTTTGGAGTTTAACAATCTGCTGCATTCAACATGGACTGTATTTTTCTCCCAGGAGGAAAGATGCAGCGGCGACAGTTGCCATTGCATGTCTCCAACAAAAGCTCCAGAAAAGTCTGTGAACTTGCCCAAGCCATCAGGTTCCTGTAGTATGTTCCATCCACTGGCTGCCTCTTGCTATCTGGGGTTCAATAGATGCTGAGGCCAGCCCTTTGGTACACGCAGCAGCCACTTGGCAGTGCTGGAGGTTGTCTGAGGCTACACAAGCCATCCATGCTCAGATCAATAAAAATAACCTCATTACTAAAAGTAAAGGACTTTAAAGGTGTGGGACATTTTATGCTGCATATGTAGACACAGCAGGAGGTGTAGACCCAAAGGAATTATTTGTGGTGGTTAATCAGATTTGAACCCATGCTTTCAGGGGTTGGTGGGTGAGGAGAAGGGGGCAGCTCTGACTTATCTCTTAGAGTACTGAGAGAAAAAAGGTCCAGCATGGATTGGGGAGATGCATAGAGTATTCCCATGTAGCTTTGACCAAAAAACTTAGGGGCAAATTATAATTATCAAACTTAGTTATATTTTGCTTGAAATGACAAGAGACCCCCTCAAAACTGGAACTTCAGTCCCCACATCTCCCAAATCCTCATCTGTAAAATATTACTTAGGCTACATCTACATCAGTAATCTGCAGACATTAACAGGAGCTGACCTGCAGATCAACATCATTTGTGTTAAGGCTCCCATGTCCATAATATACCCATTTCAGGGGTTTTACTCAGAGTAGTTCTAGTCTACTACAAGACAAGAAAAGATCACTTGTGCTCCTGTAATATGTTTTCTTGTTTAGTTTCATCAACAAGGAATCCAGTTCAGGTGAATTTACACTATTGGTTTGGGGTTCAATTTTACTGCATGGCACTCTGGTGCTGGGGCAGTATGTCCGCATTGTTTCTCAGCCAGTGGTGAAGTATGCACCGATGGCTGAGTCGAGATGCGCAGGATGCACCGGTTGAGCACTAGCTGACAATGGACCTTGCATTTGAGTATGCAAGAACTTACTCCCAGTTCCAAGTAAAATACTTGCACAAAGTTATCTTAAGATCTTTATCCGGATAAGGAAACACACATACCCTTAATGAAAAAAAATTAAAAAATAAATGTGTATGTACACACACATGCACACACACACCCTCTATAGACCTCAATATGAAAAGCTGTTGAACTTAAACACAGGGAAACCTGATGTTAAACACTTCACGTTATTGCTTCTACTCACTGCTAGGCTTGTATCTGGTGCTGTAGTTTCTTGGAACAAATGACCAAAATGCTATCTTGAGAGGTTTGGTGATGTCCTGATCTGCTTCTGGCATCAGTAGGGGAGATTTATTTATTGAATTCTGAAGGCGCAGGACCAGATCCTGAGAACTCAGGTTGATTCAGCAAGGAACAATATGCACAGCTTTTATCACAAGGACAAATGGTCATTGTTATTTATGTGTATAAGGTACATAAAAATTACATAACTTTTGAGGCTTTACATACATCATAAGAAGATTACTCTCAGTCAAAAGTCTGTGTGTGCAAACTCAACTGCTTGAAATTAGGTAGTTATGTATCTTTTCAGCCATCAAAATAAAAGTGAGATGGTTTTCAGACTGAAAAATCATTTTCAGCTGCAGTCAACAGTAGATGCAATTGCTCAGGTGCTCAGAAATATAATCCACTCATATATGCTTGAACGAGGATTTAAGTGCCTAACTTCAAACACCCCAAAATTTAAAATGTTCATCTTGAAAGGAAATAAAAATAACAGTTTAAGATGAAGACATATGTATATAGAAAGCACTCATGGCTCACCTAGAAGACTCATTTACTGATCAAATGAGAACTCCAAACAGAAATACTGGTTGAGCACAGGTATTTTAAGGTCTCACCGTATGAACTGTTCTGCACTGATGCAAAGCTTTACCTTTACTGGGTACAGCACAACTGAATAATTGACTGAAGGCACTCAGCAACGTGATAAGTTTATAAAATTAAAATCAGTAGTAGACTTTTCTACTGGAAACACTAGGTTGAACTGAGGTAAAAAATAATATCTTATAATTTAAAAGCTACAAATATATTGAGATTTGAAGTTATGTGATGCTGTACTACACTGATAAGCCTTCAAGAATTAGCACAAATCAAACATGGGCAGAAATGTTATTCAACTCCCCATGGGCTATTAATGTAGGATTACTGGAGATATATAAGAATACTTCTTATTCATCTTTAATGGAAAATTAAAAAAAAAAATAATTGGTAAACTTCTTATATAAACAGAGCTTTTGCACATGATTCTTCAGAGAATTACTAATGACCAAGCCTCCTCAAGAACTGCTCACAGCATGAAACAAATAGTCTTTTAAGGAGCAGTAACCAACAATCTGTGCTATTGTAAAATCCATGAAGATGGACTAAGGTAGAATAATTTAGCTTGGGAATTTTTAGTGTTCATGACACTACGTCATACACTACAGATTTATCAATAGTCATATTTGTGTCTCCTAAAATCTTCCACAATCATGGTTAAGAAAGAAAAGATGTCTATCACTGACATGCAGCACTGTTTTTGAAAGAAATTATGAGATTTGTTCAGTGAAAAATCAGGGTCTCCCCAAATCCTGATTGCATTAAATCATAAATTTTGGGGAACATAATCATATTCACTGCATTTTCCATGAAAAGTTTTGGGTATCTTCAATAAAACTGGAACTTTCTTACTTGGTATAAATAAAGTACTTCTCAATATTGGAGAAAAGAAATCTTCATATAATGATTTTCATAAAGATCTTTTTCCTAAAAACATTTTGTGTTGTTCTCTTTTATTTGAGTGGTTTCAGTGCAGATTTCATAGGATATAACTCATTTGGCAACAGATACTCTCTTAACTTCTAGAGGGACCTTTGTTTCCAAGTTACTGGAATAATTGAAAACCAGCTTTAATTCTCAAGTTAAATATTAAACCAAAGTTTTCCCATTTTTCAAAACCCTGAAACACCAAAAAATCTCTAAAAATTAAAAAATAGTTTCATTTATGAGTTCAGTTTTCTGCTGCAGATAAAAATACCAGTTCAATTTTTTTTCTTTTGTTTGGAAGACTATTGTGAATTACATGTGCCTAATGTGTACTCTTACATTTAACATTTCAGCCATTTGCTTTTGTAATCAAGATAGACTTTTGGTTTGGAGTTTTCACAAGATTGCATTAGAAAGCCATTTGACAGCCATGAATTTTTAATATGTGACTCATTTGCAAAATATAATACTAACAGATAAAAGAGAAGGATACATATCTTGAACTAGATTGTGGTCCATACTCTAGAAACCACATTGCAACCAAGTGCTAACAAAGTGCCATACAATGGTGGCTGTATGGCTCTGATATATATCAGCTGTATACTATTTCTAAGCATGGGGGCTCAACTCTGTTTAAATTAAGCTTATATGCAAATTTGTGTGAAAAATGAAGGAAAATTTCTCAACCTGGTAACATGATCTAGTTTTTTTTTGTAATTGGAACTCTGAATTCATTTAAATAAGAAATAAAGTAGACATATTAAGCTATCCATATGGGAAATTTAGTTTATATATACATATATATATGTATACTATATGATCCTTTTATCTTCCATGAATGATTTTGATTCCTCTCGCATCTTTTGAATGTCATTTATGCCAGGTTTATTGTTCCAACTGTGCCCTTTTCTAACTGTAACATAAATAAAATCAAAAGTAGCTTTGAATTAACGTCTGCTCAGTTCAGATGTAGAGGCTTGTAGAAACCCATCAGCTGGCAGATCCTAAACTGTTTGCAGCTAACAGTTACCAGCGGTGTAAAAGTATCTTCAGATATGTGTGCACATAGAATGCTTTAGGCTGGAAGGGACCTTAAAGATTCCAAACCCCCTGTCACTGGCAGGGACACCTTCTACTAGATCTGGTTGCACAAAGCCCCATCCAACCTGGCCTTGAACATTTCCAGGGCTTCCCTGGGCAACCTCTCCCAGTGTCCTACCACCCTCAAAGTGGTGGAAGAAACATTTCTTCCCAATAGCTAATCTAAATCTACCCTCTTCCAGTCTGAAGCCATTACCCCTCAAAATACACAAAAACCATGCTCAAAGTTGACATATTAGTAAATTACAGACACACTGAGTTGTTTCATCATTTAACTCTTGATATACATTTGGGCATCCTAGTGGGATTCTTTAATAACAAACAACAAACATAAATCCCAAAGTCCACTAAAATAAACAGCAATATTTTACTTAGCTCATCTGCTTTCTGCTGTGCTCCAGGAGAAAATAAATTAGTGCAAAAATTGAATAAAAATTACTTCAGAAAAAGCTAGAAAAGTAACAGGATGAGAAGAGAGGGGATTGTGAACAAAAATAACTACCATTAACATCCCTTCAGTTCATTATCCCTCTTAGATTGCACTAAATTTCCCAAGATAGTGTTCAATAGTCATTTGATATATTTGATGCTTTACTCTCTCCTTATGTCTGCAGCACTCCAGTTCCAAAAGTGTTTTCTGAAAAAAACCCAACCAACTGTCACAGCACCAATATTAAGAGTAAAAGGAAAAAAATGCTTCAAGCAAGGAAACTTGATGCACTTGAAACCACTTGTGTGGCTGTTTGATTAACAACAGGAAGTTACTGAGCATCGCTGCGATGAGAATCTCCTGTGTACATTTCTTTTCCATTTCAAGAAGTGTTTGCTGAAATAAAGAAATATATAGCAACAGGACTTAAAGATTTTTCTCTTCCACAGAGGAGCTTTTGAAGAGTGGTAAGCACTGCCTGTTGTCTTGCAAGAAATGGAAAGACAGCAACTGGGTATTCACAATTGCACCGTATACTGAATGTCCAAAACCATGTTAGAAATTGCTGTGTTCCTGCCTTCAGTTATCCATTTAAAGCCATGCCATGGCATGCTTGCTACAGCAAAGACCTATCTCTGGAAACAGCTCTGGAGAGCTCACAAAGACTTTCCACAGTGATTTCCAATTTGAAAACATGTACACACATGTAAACACTCCAAATATCCCCATAATACTTTTTATTCAAGAGTGGATTTCTTTATCTGCAGTGCTACGCCCACAAATATTCATAACAGACACTGCATTTTAGGAAATACAACAGTTCTGAGGGCAGAAGTACAGCTGCATTAAAATTAAATTTAAATAAGTTCACAAACAACCGTTACATATTCCCTTCTTTTTTTATTTTTTTTTTGCCAGGCAGTACATTATCTCTAATCACCCAAATACGAACACATTCTTCTTGAGATTATTTAAATTTTATCACCTAAATTTCCCTTCTTCTTTTGCAGCCTTGCCTGCATTTGGGATTTATATATTCATAGAGATAACCAATCACCTCTCTTATTGTTGCACACATTGTAGATAGGTGTCTGAAATATTGCAAAAAAAAAAAAAAAAAGGATGAAAATGGAAGGAACACATATACTTATTACTTTCAAATCTGATAGGATTTGGAATGGCTTACGTTACAAAAATTTTCAGAACAATCATAAGTCAATATATATTTCCAAGCTGTAACAAACATTTCCAGAGTTAGAACAAGTCTTTGCCTACAGCCACACACAGTTTTTGCCATACTACTGGCTTCCTGTAACATCTACCACATAAATTAATTAAGAAAATTCATAACTGGAAATGAGCTCTCCCTGTGGAATCTCCCCCCAGGTGATGTTTGGTCTCTAACTAAGTAAGGGTGAACTTGGGGAGCACAGCTCTAGCTGGGGCAGCCTGCACCCTCCTCGGCCTCTGCCTTGCCTGCACTATAAGTAACACCCTCCTGCAGCATTTCTATAAATTGTCTTGGATACTTAGGATACTCTTGGATACTTGGATACTTGGATACTCTGAGCCAGCCTGCACCAGCACTAGCAGCTTTCAAATAAACTAAACCTACATAAAAGTAAGCAGGTCACAAACCTGCTTTGGCATTAGTTTTTAGCAACAGATAATGATTGGGATGGTTTCATCTGCCATGGTTTTGAAATAATACCTGAATTGTATGTCAGCAGCTTTATCTAAGGATAGAAACTAAAACAAATGGCGTTCACAAACTGTGAAATGAACAATGATGAACAAACCTGTCAGACCACGGCTACAACATAGCCATCATACCCAACATGTTAAAGCATAATGAAGTGCTCAGTTTCTCCAATAAGAAAGAGAAAAAAGAACACACAGAATCTTTTAATATCCAAGCCCAAAAGCTTCCTTCTTTTTAAAAAAACCCTCCTTTATCATGACTTATTTTCTAAGTCATTTTTCAAAAAAACTTCCTTTCTCTGACTTATTTTGTAGGTCCACACTGCATTTTTTCATCTTTATGTCTTTGCTTAGCTCCTCCCACAAATTACATTCCAAACTTTGAAGTCAAAATAGAAAGTTGGTAGTTGGATTGTTTCAATTTTTTCTCTTTCCAGAAATTAAGGAACAGCACCTGACATCTCCAAAGATGCAATACCAACTCACATTTTAAAAATTATAAATGTTATGAGATTTCTCCCTTCCCCACCCCCCATATTCTGTATATGTGTATGGATATCTGTGTTTCTGCAATTTATATGTTTATCTGTAACACAAATTTATTCACCTCAGCAATCTAATATGTGGTGTTCTTATAGCACAAGCTTAGCTCAACAATGTTTCATGTAAAAGGAAAGGCTTTAAAATTCAGGAAGCAAACCCCATGATATTTCTAAGCGTCAGAAAGGCCTGCAATTTACCAGCTATTACTTCCTACATAAATGCAGTTCTGAAATACGTAAGGTTTGAGGTAGTATTTTGACACTAGTATAATACTCTAGGAAGATTAGACACACACGAATATCAAAAGGTCAAGAAGTAAACAAAATGTGAACATCATCAAAAACTTGAGTACTTCTCTTTTGTATTTGACAACTTTTGCAACAGATGAAAGAAATCATCTGTATGCGGTTAAGGCAGATGTGGTAGGCATTTTGCATTTTCCCACAGAAAACTGAAATGATTTCATTTTGTTGCGTCCATATTTTGCATATTTCTAATTTTCATAAACAAAACACGGAAAACATCCATTTCTTTGTGTTATTTGGAAAGGGAGGAGAATGAATTTTCAATTTTGGAGTGAATTATTTTGTTTTTCATATACTGATATACCAATTCTTTTCTTTTGCAAGAAAAGAATTCTGATGTGTTACTGCTGTATGTAAACATCTTCAGTGTCACAGAGTGGTTACAGTGCATGAAACTCTCGGAAATATAAGTTATAAAATATCTGAGGAAAATGATTACTGTAATGAAAAGGATATTTATATGTAAAATATTAGGGAATATGTATCATCCTTTCTTTCAAATTTTAAGCTGTAGTTTCAGTGGCAAATTTTTAGATTCAAATATTAGATTTCCATACTGTATATGAACTACAATTGTTTTATTCATATAAACAATGTTATTATATCACATGTGGAGACTCTGTATAAATATTTAATTTGGGTATTATTATGCTGAGAACTAATGGGTCTATTGAGAAAAAAATAAAAAGATGTGAAGTTATTACCAACACTTTTCACTTCATTCTCTTAAAAATTGGACTGTATTATCCAATATGAAAAAATAAAGATTAAAAACTTACTCCACAGTGACGTCATTGAGGACTGCTTAGAGAGCTGATGTGTGTGGTACTGGGCCTGAAAGGCTCCTGCTTTCTCCTGCCTCTTCCCCAGCCTCTCCCCATTCACTGCTCCAGCACAAGCAGAACATTTTACCAAAGGATTTTTTCCCTGGAGGGCTACAAACTACTCCTCTTCTCAGTAAGCCAGATTTTCCCACATTTTTCTTCTATTTTCTCATAGAGTACACTAGCAAAGAGAGATGAAAGGAACTGGTGCTTTACTATTGCATGGCGTAGTAACTTACACAGGCATAAGTTATCCTTGCAAATTCTTAGTTGATACATATAGCAACAGAAAGACATTAGGAATTTCAGAGAAACCAAAAAGATGAAATAAATAGTGTCAACTGCAGATTTAATTTACTCATGGTAGGATTGACTCACCCAGCACACTCCTGCAGTAGTAATCTCCTCCTTCTTGGCCATTCCAATACACAAAATATTTACCCTTCCCGCAATCTATTTATTAAATATGATGGCCTCTGATTAAGAATATAGTGATTTCTCAGCTGCAGGTTGTATCACAGGACATTTACAAGAGGGAGTGCTCGATTCTATGGCAAACTCCTTTAGGTGCTTGGCAAACATAGACATTTGAAACCCTAACACACTTTTAATAAAATATTTTGCTTTTATGTATGAAGTGCCAGAAAGTTTTGAGTGGAGTGATCATAGAAAGATTAACTTGTTTCCTTGTCTTTTTTATGACATTATTTCTTTTTGGATGAGAGAAGAGAAAAAGAAAGGATGATCCCTGCCTTGGGTTTCTGAGCAGGTCTCATGTGAAAATGTATTCAAACCTATGTGCAGTGTAGGAAAATACAGTTTTTTAATGACGACATATGTACAAACACTGAACTTCAACCCAGCTCCCAAGTAATTTTGAAACTTAAATATATTTCAGTCTAATGTTCTTTTTGTTTGTATTCCCATAATTATCCACAACACTCCAATTAATGTCTGTGTGTATTTATGTGTATTCATATATAGTTTAGCTATACATCTAGAAATAAGGAGCTACGTCTGACATGACTAGTAAATATGGACAGAGAGAAATACTTTTGGAAGAACAGAAGACAACTTTTTATCTATTGTCAGGAATACGAATAGCAGTTTGCATGTTTCCATAAAATCATTTCTTAGTGTAAACTGGCTGTATCTCATTTGATTCCTGATTTACAAAGCACGTAAATATCTGTGTGCAGAGAGAAGACGAAGAAGATTAATACAAGTCAAGATTTCTTTGTTTTTTAGAGAAAAACAAAAGAAAGAAACAAGTTTTAAGAGACTTGATCTCATTGCCAATGTATCTATAATTAACACTTGCCCAAATGTGAGATCAGCGTGCATTTTCATCTCTTTGCCAAGCACGTAAGCGGTTTGGGCGATTCCATTCTTTTCAGATCATGTCCTTAAAATAACACCTTTTCCCTTCATTGCATTTCCTCTCTCTTCATCTTACAGCAGCTGTGTACAGCCAAATAATGCCTGACACAGTTGAAAAGCTGGGGTGGATTGTTGAGGTTTTTTTTGAACATCTAAATTCTTGTTTTTGTGACAAGCCTGCTAATCCCAAGTGCTGTTTTTAGATACCAAAATTATATGTTAAAGAACAGATTCAGGATTTCCTTTTCAAACCCCCGTAAAGAGAAGATTGCATACCAAAAGATAAAGAAAGATGGGGGGTGGGGGGTGTAGAGATAATTTTCATACTGCTTAGTGGTACTTTGTACAGTACAGGCATTTCAAAGATAAGAGTAATTTTAAGGCCCTCTGGTAATAACACAGTCTGCTGCAAAGGCCAAGTGGCGTACAGGTATCGCACCAATATTCTTTTTCAGATGCCTGTGTAGCTTTTTTAATGCATATCTTAATGCCTGTGCTTCAGAGGGATGGGTGGGCACTGGCTGGATGTTTTCTTTAGAAGGGGGGGGGGCAATAGGAGGGTCCCTGCAGACTCCTCAGAGCAGCAGGAGGACCTAAAACATATTCCCCTGTGTTGCCTTGTTTGCATTTTTTCCTGTCACCTGCACACCTTCTGGAAAGTGGCAGAGTTAGCCAGCAGCCATGGAAGGCTGTCAGTCTGGTGCAAAACACAACCAGGCTCAGTAAAGTTCACCCATTCTGGGATCAGATAAAATGTCACTCAGACGAAGGGAAGCCTGTAGTATGGACATATGTTTACAGACCAGATTCCATCAAATTTAAGAGAAAGCCTTCATTATCAATGCTGGAATCATTTTCACACAAAAGGTCAAGATAATAGTGGATTAAGAGGTGTGAACAGGTGCAACAAAGAATTACGAGATACTACACCAATTTTTCTTTCCATTCATTGTTTTCTATATCTCAAATATTTATGTAAGCAGCACCACAAGGAAAGCAAAGGGGAATCTTGAGAGTATTAGAAAGGTAACAAAAACATGCTAGAAACCCTTATAACAGATTTTGACCCCTGCAAAGCAGACCCAGACCCAAGACACGAAGGAACAAACTGACAGCCACAAAATACTGGGGAAACAAAACTTGAAAAGAGATTGATTCTCGGTCTTCCACCTTATGAGAATGTCACCATGTTGTTCCTGAAGTTCCTGAAGTCCAACATCCAAACCTGCAAACTCGCATTCTCAGTTTCATGCTCAACCTGAGTACTTGGGTAGATTTCAGGTAATTTAAATATCTGCCCATACTAATGAGTATATCAAGGATTTTAAAAACTGTAGTAGAGATTTATTTATAGAGATAGAAATTAACAATATATTTGGTCACAGAATGAAGATTTTCTCAATGAATTAATATGGCACACTATAAAATTATTAACCCTGGCAGGAAACAATTCTCAAAGCTTCTATAAATCTTTCAGGCTATGCAGCATCTTAAAGTGGCTAGCCCAGTCAAGTATTAGACACACTTATGTAATGGCATTGTAAAAGTTGCTTAGACAAATATTAGAATTTTAAGGAATTTTATACAATCACTGTCAATTCATGTTTTTGAATAAGAACACTATAAGTTCTTAAATTAGAAATTAATAGCAGAAATGTAGGTGATAATCACAGACCATACTGGAAAATGTAATGTCTGCCAAATTTTGAAGCTGGCAAACCCCCCTTATATAGAGATTCCTCTTGCAGTGTCTTTTGAAATGCCCTTGTTTGGACCTCAATATGGTTGTTGCAGAAGCATATTGTGGAAGTATGATTGATAAAGTTATTGTCTTATGTTTATCCTTATTAAATAACCTATCTACTCACTGGAATTAGGGAATTAATTTGACCCATAAACTTTAAAGTTCCTATCTCTGGAGTTGCTCTTACAGACAACACTCATAAAAGCAAACCACTTGCAACTTACAGCAAGTGATAAAACTGCCTGCAAACTGGATGCCTTTATACCTGAAAAATAAAACCTGCTGCTCAGAACAAACAGATTTGTCAGGCACAAACTAAACCTATATGTTCTTGTGGTGCAAAGTATGGAAAGCTGGACAAAAATTAAACCAGCAACCAGCCCAGTCACTTTTGGAAACCTCCTAGA
Source organism: Nycticryphes semicollaris (assembly GCA_013400055.1). Lineage (NCBI taxonomy): Eukaryota > Metazoa > Chordata > Aves > Charadriiformes > Rostratulidae > Nycticryphes > Nycticryphes semicollaris. The sequence continues at coordinate 61,885 of VXBJ01002604.1, read as the reverse complement.
AAGGCACACCCTATTAACATGACAATTCTTCAAAATTTGCAAGTACATGGTTTATGAGATACATATGGGCTTCGGTTTCTCCCAGGCAACATTTTTATTTTAATGCAGTTTTTCTTTTGGGGAAGGGTACAGTGATGCAGAGTGGTTAAAAAGTATCAGAATTCCATGTTCTGAACCACTCTCATGAAATGGAGGAGCAAGCACCAAAATTCAGAAGCAGCTCTGCAAGTGGAAAGATTCTCCAAGTATTGGTATGTTATTTCTTTCTCAATAACACTGATTTTTTTCAACTAGTTTTCTCAATCTCTGCTGCACCAACTTTACTAAGAAACTTCAACAATCTATACTAGAACTGGAAACAATACTAAACAGTAATGTGGAGGATGAAATTGAAGAGGAATAGTCAGTATAAAAAATGCTTATAAACACATTCTGCAAATTAATAAAGTGAAAAAAGTGTGGTGAGAGAAAATGTCAAAGGATACAACAGATAAAAGTAAAGCAAGAGAAATTCCTGAAAGAGACACAGATAAAAAGTGTAGCTGTTATCAAAGAATGAACTCTAAAGAACTTTAGAAGACAGAAAAAGTTAAAAGAAGCAGGAAAGGAGAGAAATACAAATTTGTAAGAAGAAAGACAAAGTTACACAAAATTTAAAAAAATCCATTTAACTGTTCTATTTTTCACAGGAGAGTGTCTGACATTGTTATGCACAGAAAAGCCTTCTACAGATTCTAAACTGCATAAACGAGTTTTTTACAGTTAAAGGATTTCTCAAATTGTTTCATGCTTTTTCCAATATGTAAGCCTTCCTTTTGGCCAGTCTTGATCAAAAGAAAATAGCACTCATTACCAAAATTGTACTACAGAGCTTTGTAAATTATACAGTAAAGACTTCAGAGCACTCCTCAGTGCAATGCTAATAGAAAATTTCACTGCAATATCAAGTTGGAACATCCTAACTCATGAAAGAGGAGATTCTGTTACCTCCTTTTATACTGAGTAGCACCTTAATGAAGAAAACACTCCTATCAACCCCAGCGGGGTTCAGAGCTGGGCTTAATGTGACGGAGGAAATCAGAGTTTGATCTAGTGACTAATACATTATGAAGAGACCTGAATTCTCAAGACAGTGTAGAAATATCTGAGCATGTAGATCATGTGTGTCCGTCAAAGGTATAACAAAAGTATGTTCTTTATAAATAGAAGAAAAATGCACCTAATTACCAGATCTTAGTAGCAACAATATTATCTTATGTCTTGCCTTTACATTTCCTACAGAGCTCATTAATGTTAACAAGATACCAGTGATTTTTGCTCAGCTAAGGTATTTTTCATTGAAACATGAATCAGTGTAAGATGGCAAGTGCTGAGACTTAAATATTTCCTTGAGTCTGGATCAAACTCTGCTATTGCTGTTTTTTAATTTAGATAGAATTGAGCGGCTGATTTCAAATCTGAATATGATCCATGGGATGTGGCTACGCAGCATGACCTGCCGCTATGCAGGGCTGAACATTGCTTTGGCTGCAAATGGCCTGAGGCTCACACCTGCCCCAACTCTCAAATCCCTGCTCGCACTTCAGTGGGTTTTTACCAATGCTGAACACCATTACAGAACTGCTTTTGGTCTTCCAGTAGAAAGCCCTGGAGTTTTACGCAGATAATTTCATCAGATAATCCCTCCTTTTGATTTTCTGCACTGCCGTAGCTTCATCTATGCATTATTTTTGCAGTTTGCTCTGCAGCAACATGCAACTGGGCTCTAGATGAGCCAGCTGAAGTAAAAAGAATCAGCAGAAATGCAGGAGTGTATTGATCATCCACCTGAGAAAATAGGTTAGCTCTACAGCAACTGCCTCAGATATAACAGTCACAGCCTGCCAAATGAAGATCACGTGAACAATTTTCTGAAATCTGCAGGTTAAGTTTTTTGGCTATTTTAACTTGTTTTTACTTATGTGAACACTAGCACAAGAAACTTGAAATGCTATGTTTAGGTAACAAGTTGCAATTAGCTTTTAAAGAACGCTTACATGTTTTTCATCAACATCAGTTATTATCTCACTATCAGCCTACCTCAAATGCAAACCATTCTATGGGAAATTTAAGTTCTGCATGTATATAAATCTATTTGTTCTCATGCAGACAATAATTTCCTAAAAATAAACCAACATAAAACAAAATATAAACTCCCTTTATATAGCAAATAATTGCTGTCTATGTCTCTAGACAACTTTATTTCCTTTTAAACCATGGTTTATAAAAAGTAATAAAGTATCGATCCTCAAAAAAAGTGTATTTTTAAAGGATTTTTAAACTGCATGAAGTTGAATTTTTCAAGATGCTGTGGATAGAAAATATCCACCTTGTTCCTATTATTGATACCTTATGTTGAAGGAGTTATTCTTATCTTACATAAGCCACAAACTTAATAATGGAACTAGAAATTTAAAACACATCATCATTAATCATGCAGCAATAGATCTACTAAATCATTTCTGCATAGATGTGTAAGACTAAACAGGCAACATTATTCCATGTTATTCAAAATAAACCGATTTCCATGTTACATGGACCTCTTCATACAACTGAAAGAATGCAAAACATGGCCTGACCATCCCATGATGAATGTACCAATGTTTTAATTTTTTCTGCTCTACCAAGGTGACAGAGAGTCTGTCATTCTCTTTGGGAGTTTAACCCACAGGACAGAGACCCTTACTGTCAACAATTTGTATATAGCTTCTAACTATGAAAACATAAAAATCAATCCATCCCTTTTAGGAAACTGAAGGACTCTGATGAGTGTGTAACATGGGATAAGAGAAGGTACTCAAGTAAAGGTCCTGGGGCAACACCACACCAAAATCAGAATGGAATGAAAGACCAAAGTGCAGTTCCCAGCAAACTCTTTGGAAAGAATATTTGCTTTTATTGTCAGCATTATGGAGGTAGGACTGCTACAGACTTCTTTATTATTAAGTTATAAGTGTCAGGCACAGATCACAAAGGTTGTAAGGATGTTGGTATGATATTTTAACCTTTAAAATGAGGAGCTTCCATCTCAAACCAAATGCATTTTCAATATATATTATTTAAAACCCATTTCAACATTCAGAAAGGGAAAAAAATAATCTCTTCCCAACCTACACAACTTCCGTACTCTTCCAGGAGGAAGAGAAGTGTTGCTTCTGCCTCATACACACACATAGTTACACGCAGACAGAATCACAAGTACCAGCATCTACTCTATTTACCCACTCTTATGACCAAAGGAAGGTTGCATCCCACATGCACACAGAGTTGGTGGTTCTAATTCCAGCCTCTCCCTGGAGCTTCAGAGGAAGGAATGTTTATACACAGTATCACTGTGATTTTACACTTTTGTCATGTAATGCTTTTACCTCAGAAATACATACTTGAAAAGAGCTGGTAATAGAGGGAACTGTAAACTTTTCTTACTCTATTTTTTTCTCAGATTAATATTTTCCTTTATTTCCCATCGAGTTTCATATTAGTTTTAGCTCCATCTTTTTTCTTGTACTTCCCATTGCTACTGTGCTTTTCAAAACTGAAGCTAAAACCAATAAGCAAAGCTTTCACTTCATCCTCTTTGATGCCAGCCTTCTAATCCTGCAGCAGCAAGACAGAACACAGTAAGCAACATGCATTTGCAGAGCTGTTATGATAACTGCATTGATTTACTAGTAAAAAGCTCTGCTACTATGGACTAAGTCAATCCCCCGTCAGGAAAAACTTATACACAGAGACCCAGAGACATCATAAATTTACAGCCTAGTTTAAAATGATGGAATTTATAATAGACTTGCCATTTACTTAGTAAGAGCATTTTTAAGAAAAATGGTCAGATGGATTGCTTTTCCATTACTGAAACACAAACACGAACTGTGAAAACAAATACACCCTATATTAACTACAATAATAAATAGCAAATTGTACAATAGACTGTCAATATGAAAAGATATCTCAAATTTCCATACTTGTTTGGACTGATATGTGCACTTTTAAAGCTCAAAATTATTTAGAAATCTGCAAAGGTTCCTGTTGAATACTTCTTAATTTTAGGAAGCAAGATATGGATCAGACAGATGATATCTCATTATTTAAGGGATGAAAATCCTTTGGGGCTTGTTGCAGATCTGGATAATACCCCTGACTGCAGTGTGTGCGGTGGAACCAAGTAAGGTATGTAATACATACATAAGACATGAAGAAATATGTTATCCTGTAGGAAAACAATGTAAAAACAAGCCATGCTACTAAAAGAAAACAAACTATACTACAGTTTTGCAGACTGATTAACTAAAGATTGGCTTCTTGCTCTGAAACCTCATGCTTAATTTGACATAACTTCTTCAGTTCAGTGATGTATAGGTAGGACAATAAAAAATGGTCAGGCTTTCACCTCTTTTTAAAGGGCTAAACAGAGGGCAAGGAAGGTTTTCATTATTAAAGGATAACATATGTATGTGATGTTATTTTATTTATGTTGAGCATTCTTACATTATTCAAACTTCAGTTCAAAATAAGCATCTTTACTAGACTCACTAACCGCTGCATTTAGCCTGAGAAAAGTTTCAAAATGTGAGTCTAATTTGATCAAGTTCTTTACTATAAGTGGTTCATATGCAAAAATATAACATAAGCTTTGCAGAAACTTCAACATGGCTAGCTAATAAGCCTTAGTATGAGAAGTTAGGTAAATTGGACTAATTCAAAAAAATATATTGAATTTTTTACTCTCCTATTAACTTGAGTCCTGTAGGAATTGAAGTACTGAAAGGCTGTTATAAGGTCTCCATGGAGCCTCCTCTTCTCCAGGCTGAACAACCCCAACTCTCTCAGCCTGTCTTCATAGGAGAAGTGCTCCAGCCCTCTGATCATTTTCAAGGCCCTCCTCTGGACTCCCTCAACAGACCCATGTCCTCTTTTTGTGGGAGCCTCAGGGCTGGATGCAGTTCTCCAGGTGGGGTTTCATGAAAGTAGAGCAGACTGGCCAAATCACCATCCTTGACCTACTGACCATGCTTTTCATGCAGCCCAGGATACATTTAGCTTTCTGGACCAGAAGTGTATGTTGCTAGGTCATGTGGAGCGTCTCATCAATTCTATCATATCAAACATAGTCTGAAGTACCTGACATTTCACAAAATAATTATGCATAATTTGTAAGCAGCGGTAAATATTTAAAAAATATTATGCTGAAATAGTGTGGGTTTATGCAACTTAATTTTTGCCTAAAGTAACAAAGAAATATAGAGCTGATATTGTAGCTGGCTTTCAGGGAGGAAATCTACTTAAGAAAAGTCAACACAGAAGCATTGTACTTCAAGATAAGGTCATTCAGTGTATAAAAAAAAGTACAACCTTATTTCTTCTTTCATTAGAAATACGTTCAGTTTATCCTATAGCATGAATTTCCAATAATTATGTTTCCTTACTTGCTGTAAGAGGTCACTCCTGTGTATAAATATTCCTTTACAGTGTAAAAGTATATTAAGACCTATTATCTCTTCAGGAATGATGCCAAAATATGAGTCTCTGGACTCTTGTGTCAAAAATAGTTTAAAATGTACAATAATTACAAGTAGAAAAAAAAGAAAAGTCTGTGGATCAGGACATATAGGCCAAGGGAAGTCATGGAGAGGGATTTAAAACCCATGGTGGGTCCAGCTTGTCCAGTTAGCAGACACCAAACTGGACCCACTTACATGTTAATGGCCTCCCAATTCACCATGAATATTTCAAAATTAATAGTATTTGGCTTAAATGCAGGGTTCCTTTCTGAATATGACTGATGATCCCTGCCACAGGAAAGATGGCCACAGGCCATCTCAGCCTGCAAGGACCTTGGGTCTCCATCCTCCTCCAACCCATCAATGGAGAAAAACCTGCTCTCCATAACTTATTTCTATTCTTTTTATCTCTCGTATGAGCAGGACTTCCACAAAGATAGAAAACTCTTTGGATTCAGGGCTACATTAAAGGCAGATTGGGCCAACTCAGTAGAACTGGCAATTAGAAATCACAGCTTCTCTCTAATTTGTCAAACAAAATCTGCCCAAGAGCATGTCCGCTCTCTTATCTGTCTTCCTCTCTCTCTCAGCCCCATCTCTCAGTCAGGCTGAAACCTCAGTCTGTACCTTCAGAGCCTGTAATTCAATTTGCTGTTTCTCTTGTAGCCAAAACACACTAGGAAATTTGTAATTCCAAACCAAATGGGATACAGCTAAAATAGCACTTTCCCCCCTCTCCCGTGGAATAAAAACATGTATCTCAAATAAGTATTTAATTTAATAACTAATTCTACCTTCCGATGTGCATATATATTTTATATAGATTACAAGTTTCATTTTTTCTTATTTTAACTAAGACTGAAGAGCCTCGTTATAAATGATAGACTGGGGAAAATCCCCAGTCCATTATTTTTTCTTAAATTCTTTTGAAAGGCTATGAATTATATATTTCTTATTCTTTTTAATTATATGAATTACGTCTTCAGTAATGTACATTGTCACTGAAAACCTTTTGAAGGTCTGGCATCCTGTATCTTTGTTATTCTATGAATATATCTTTTCAAAAATAAAGAACAGAACAGCACAGTCACTAAAGCAGCAGTCTGTGGCCCTTTTTATTTTTTTGAGAACCAAATACATTTTGACTATCCAGTGTACCTTTTTTCCACCCATTGTTTGATATCAATCCCTGGCACAATTCATACTTGAGGCAGAGATTTTCAGAATGCTGCCTAAGGGATTTAAATAAGGATTATTTTTCTAGGTCTTCATTTTCTTCTTTCAGTGAGCACCCTCAGCTTCTACCCCAACTATTTTCTATTCCACATTAACAGATTAGATTTCAAATTCCCTTTGGGTTCAAGACAAAAAGATACTGCATCTCAATTCACAATGTCAAAGTTTTAAAACTGCGGAAGTTAGGAGCAAGGAACATAATTGCTAGCTAGAAGTGATGCCTACTCCTGTCATGTACTTTGGATAAGGAGGACCCTCATATGCTTGAGTTTCTTTCATTGAGAAAAGCACACAAGCATATGCTTAATTTTAAGCACGTATTCACAGTTAAGGAGGAGTTTAAATAAACAAACACAGTTCCTTGATTTGGTGCCCACAGGAAATATTTGCAATATGCAGACACCTAAAGATGCAGATGAGTGCAGAGTGGGATATCATAGGTGAACCTGGTCATTTCTCTGGGATTCAGATCAATGAGAATTATTCATCTATATACTTTCGAAAATTGCACCCATTTGCCACTTTGGGCACTTAAATAACTTAAGGGAAATGGACACTTTCCAGTAATTTCAGTCATTGAGAGTACTCAGCATTAAAAGGCATTCTTTGGCTGTTATAATTCTTTCAAATGTTCTGCTAATGGTTTTGGTTGTGAATTTGGTCCTTGTCCAGAGAATTGGAGAATCTGCAGCTCAGTTACCTTAGGAAGGTAATTTTCCAAACCATTTTTATTTTTAAAACAGCCACCAAGAATGTAATTATTTTTATTTTTTTAATAACTTTAATGTGGCACTTATTTTCTACCAGTGCTAAATTACTTAGACATTTCTCAGTGTGTTAACCGCATGACACTGAAACTTCTTTTGAGGCAGAGATTACTTTTGTGGTAGGTGAGTGTGAAGCACTATGTAAACCCATGGAGAGAACTCCATATTCCACTAAGAATCTGCAGAGTTCCCTAATACACCCAAAATGCTGACATTTCGCAGGGACTGGAAAATAGCCTGTTATTGGAATGAGAAGATTCCTTATAGAAAAACATGCTGTGACTGCTAGAAGTTGCCATTTTAAGCAACATCTCATGGTTGATACTGCCTTTCTTTCAGCTATGCTTTGAGATGAAATCTCTTTGTTAATCAGCTCAGGTTCACATTCATATTATTCACAGTGAGCCACTTTTTGTCCCTTTTGTCACTGCTTACTCAAACTTAATATGATTTACAGTCTCCTATACTTTTAACTATACAGTTCTATTTGCAAAAAATCCACAGTGAAACTTGTTCTTTTATTGGTAAACCATATTTTCTAAAGGGAATTAGGTAAAACAAACACTGTGATTTGAAAGTAAGCAGATTTATTTTATATTTGCATGTCTGATTCATAGGTGTCATATTACAAAAGGTTGTAGATTAAGTATAGAAGCTATTAACTTGATTAAGACTGAGAAAAAGGACCAGAGACTTGAGAAAGCTCACTCTTTCATGGTCAGGGTACCTTGGAAGAAAAGAGGAAAAAGATTTGACCTGTGGGAGAGAAAAATCACAGCAGGTTGTAACGTATACTGTTATTAGTATGACATTTACTGGCATTTCATTCATATTTGAATTTTTCACCATTTGCCCTTGCCCTCTCTTATGAGAATGACTGCCAGTCCTACTATTACAATTTTCTAGCTCTGGAATGTGTAATTATATTTTGACACACATCCATGATCCTTTTAATTATTGTTATTTTTTCTAATTGGATGAATTTCTAATATAACCTAAAACTAATGGTTTATAACTGTGCATAGTTTGTAGCTGATTGGATAGCATAGGTGATCAATAATTTTAATAATCTTGGCTACATTTGCATACCACTATTTTATACAATTACATATAAAATGAAAGAAATGAAAACCACAAATCTCAGTCAATTACTGAAGCCAATTATCTGTTTTCAAAGAGAAAGGGCCAGATGCTCAGCTAATTTAAATCACACCAGCTCACTGATATTTACAAGACAAGACTCTGCTTTGTATTTAAAATCCTTTTAGCTTTACTATATAAAACACATAAAAAGTGCTTTGTGGGACAAAAACTGTTCTTACGTGATCACTAATTAACACCAAAGGTTGCAATATGTAGCAAGGTATAAAACACTATAGCAGGAAAGAAAACCTGCCTCCTTATTTTTATAATTTACATACTGAAATAAATACCATTATACATGTATCAACATCCATTTTAGAACATTTATCGTCAGGGCATGAAGTACAAGTTCACCATAATATACTTGTTTTTCAAACATGATTTCTGAAATGTACTTTTGTGTAAGACAAAGTATTAATGAAAATACTAAAACCTTCATAGGAATGTTTAAGAGTTCTCCTTAAAAGCTTAATTGCTCCCTTTGGAGACATTAAAATCTATTGAGTAAATGCTTATTTATAGACTTTTTAATTGGTGGATTACATTAATAGATATTAGAATATATTTTGAAGGCAAACATATTGACCTTGTGGAGTCCAATGCCTCCTTATATTTAGCATATTTACTGGCAGAAAATTCTATAATTCTAATTACTAGTGAAATTGATTTCTACAACTTCTGCAAGATTGAGTTCACATATATTTAAAGAAAATATTGGCAAACTGTGTCTTTTCCCTAATAAACCACTAGGGACAGTAGCATTTCAGTCCTATTTTCAGCAGTCCCTAAGCATTCAGAAGCTCAGCTCTTTATTTTATGCTTAATCTCTGAATTAAATAAAACAGTAACAATAAACTATACTATGCAAGCAAATTAAGCCCTTTGGAGTAAGCTGAGGAGGGATACATGTCATTTTAAAAGAGGGTAGTGGAAGCCTCGAACTAACACTGCAGACCCACATAGTACAGTGTGCAGACAACTCCTTCACTATTTTTAACCTGCTCATAAATGAAGAACAGGTAATGACAGTAGCCAAAGTATCAAGAAAGAGAGAGACAAGTTAAGAAGATGGGAGGGGAGGGTATGAACAACTCAAACACCAAAAACCTCAGAATACAAATAGCGGAACAAAGGGCATAGAATGAGATGAGAAATATGTTTTTTCCCCTGAGTTTCCATGGGTTTACACTCTACTGCTTTTTTTTCAGATGCTCCCTCCGTCAACAGTCTTCTGTATAGAAAGCCCCTTTAGTAATTAATTGTACTTTGGTGAAGAACAACTGGGGAATTGTCAATGAAGAGCCATTATAGGAAAGATCTTTTTATTATTGTGCTGTAAGAGATGAAGGTGGTACAGTTTGGCAGATCATCTAGTATCTGTATTTCTCAGATCTCTAAGTGGTTACTAGATAAAACTCTCCCCTGGCAAGAGGACCACAAGGTTAAATTTACTTTTGTAGAGGAGGGGGAAAAAAAAGATTATATCGATAGCTGCTGGGAAGGGCAGACCCCCCCATGTAAGCAGGGCAAGTGAAAAATATCACAGATGGGTCTGGACAGTATGTTCCATCAAAGCTGGTAGGAAAGTTTGCAGATTGGTGTTTTTAGCTGCCTTTCAACAAAGTTAAATTTCTAAAAGACTTGGCTGAACAGATCCCACCAGCAAGAGGGAGTTAAAAATTAAAGTCCTGATCCCCAGCTTACTCTTTCCTCTGTAGTAGTAACACAGGCAGTAGAAATTATTGAATTGGATAAAAAGACAAACGTGTTGCTTCCTCACAGACATAGCGAGTATTATGCATCATCGTCAAAAAGTATGAATAAAAGACCTTGTCTCAGTAGCATAAATCCCCTGTATCTGTACCGTTTTCACAACATTCTTGAGTGAAAAACTTGTGTGGAAAGTTACTACAGAAAAGAAGGATAGCTGGTTATGCAACACCACCAGCTATTGCCAGTAATCTTGAAAATCAACTGGGCTTGCCAATGGCAGTAGCAGCTGTACTTCACAACACTTTCTGTAACTGAGAAGTAATGGAAATAGTAGTTAAAGAAGCAGCAAGATGACAAGGCGCAATAACTAAGGCACAGCTTACTCATGCAGCCACCAGTGCAAGGCGGGAGTTGAGACCACCAAGCTTGCTCCTGACACTCATTGGCTGTGTGCTCACAGCCAAAGCATAGCCATTCCCAGTGCCTCCTTTTTCTTTCTTTTTCATTCTCTCTTCTAGTGGTCTCAAAACCCCTAGACAACTGCAGCTCTGCATCTTGCCTTCCTATTAGACCTGTACTACTTTCTGAAAGCAAGAAAACAGAAATGGAAGCCTCTCACCACCATATTTCACAGCTGCTGGCATCTGGAGCAAGGAAGAACAGCTAACATTGCTAAAGTCTGAGAAAGGATTTGATCAGGTGATGCAGATGCCTCCCCCCATTATTTTGTTTCCCAGTCATTTTTTGAGTTACGGAACATGCATATAAAAATATTTAGAACATCAGAACTTGTATATATATCATACATGCCATATATATGTCATACATAAAAATACATATTTTCATGTATCAAAGCAAGGAACAAGTAGGCAGTCTGTAAAAGCCATGTTATACCCATGGATGGTTATAGGTTGTATGGATTGATGGGATAAGTAGTTTATAAAGAAACTTATCCAAGAAGATCATGTCTTCCACCAAGCCTATATAAGAAGCTTTATAGAATTCAACAACCAGTTGCTTGTTTTTAAAAAAAAAATAAATAAAATATATCCACAGAAGATAAAGAAATGTGAGTATGCAGAGGCAAAGATTTGCAATTAAAAAAGCAGGATAGTAGTTAGAGGTAGATAAGACAGATCTTAAACAAAGAAGATTTAATTTCCATCTATTGCCACATAACATTTGTTCGTTAACTTTAGGAAGCAGCAAATGTTGAACTGATTTGTATTATGAGTTGCTCGTGCTACAAATTTGGTGTTTTTTTCTTCCCTGTATTTGATCTTGTGTTTTTCCTTGGGGGCTAGTTATAAAACTTTGCAAGTTTTGATAAACATTCCTTTATGCACTGCTTAGAAGATATTATTAACATGCTAAGAACTTCTGGAAAAAGAGCATTAACAGAAACAAAGAAATAGAATCAACCCAGGGCTAAAAATGCTACATGTTAAAAAAAACCCAAAAAACAACAACAACAACAACAACAAAATTATGAGCTTAACACAGATATGGATACACAATGTTGGGGGAATGGAAAGACTACCTTATGCAATGTATTTGCCTTCCGCTATTTGATGTTGCTGCAGCTGTACAGCCTCAATCCATCATTACAGTAACTTTAACTCTGTAACACTGGACTTTTTTCTTTCTTCCTAAAAATTATGAAAAAAGCACCCACATGTTTCTTTCCAAATGCCAGCATATAATTTATGTGCTTACCACTGTATTGCATACAAAATAAAAAAAAATGAATGGACAATAAGGAGTTGGAGATATTTTCCTTGCATCAAAACTGGACTGCTTGGGTAAGTCAATTTACCCTGTTTCAATGGTTTGTCAAACTTGATTCTGTTTTACAAACTCTGGTATCCAAGTCTGCTTCTTCTAATGTTATAAGGGACCAAGAACACTGGAGAAATTATGTCATCTAGAGATTTGCACATTTGTTGTAATTTGAATATAATTCTTACTGGACAAAGTAATTTAAGTTGTATCTTGTTTTCTCAATCTACATTCTAGTGTACATTGGTAAATTACATAAAAAAATGCTTTAAAGAACAGTCAAAGCCCAACAGCACACACATTTTAAATTAATAGGTACTCAAAGTACTCAAATTTTTGTTCTGTTAAGAGCTCAAGATTACTTCAAACATCTCTGTGTTACTTTGGTTACATCTTTTTATACTTCTTCTTAGTGGCTATTGAAAGAGAAAGAAGCTCTCTTCCTTTCAGATGCAACATAGAAATGAAAAACAGTGTTTATACAATAAAAAGGAAATTACTAGTTCTGCATTGACCACCCTAAAATGCTGGTCCTTAGGTTTTCTCCTCTTTCGCTTGAATTCTGCAAGAAGGAAAAACACATGGCCCAAGGGGAAAAAGCATCCCATCTCCTACTAAGCAAAAGGAAACAAAGTATACCATTTGCTTAAGGACAGTGCATTCTGCGCTTTCAAGAAAGAGGAAATTCCCTGTGGGTAGTGCATGCATATTTTATAGTTTTCTGATGAACAAGTGTTAGGCTAGTATAAAACATCAGCAAAAATCCCACCCACTGACGTGCTTCCTCTGACTTGTTGCATGAAGGTTTCCTCCTTGTCCATCAGTACTTATTTTTGATATTTTCTGCTATTCTGCTTGCAAAACAAACAAAAGAAAAAAAAAAAAAGAAAAATAGAAAACCAAACAGGAGTGCTAGATTGGAAAAGCCAACATACTTTTAAAAGTAGTGTTTAATATGGCACTGCTTGCTGCCTAACTTTCTGTACTATTTCCAGTAGGCAGTACTGAAATGGTCTGAGCACTTAGGCATGCAGTTGCCCCACCTGAGGTGATAGAGCTGCTTCAACATGATAAATTCTTTCAAAGGCAAGTATAAACAACCTTTGATTCATATACACTGAAACTTGTTATAAGTAACGAATGATTTAGATGGAACACATTTAGCACTGTCTCACAATGAACATTTATTACAAACATACCACAACAGCTGAAGCAGTGGCAGATAGCACACCATCAATCAGAGCAGACCACCAAAACAAATTGTGCCTCATAAACTACTTTAATATGTCATGGAGCTTCCAAATATACATGGCTGATCCATTTGTTACAAAGCCTAGGCTACTTTTTCACTGACAAGTCAATGACATTTGGTATTTTCATTTACGTGCAATATCACAATGAATCTAAGGATTCTATTCACCCAAAATTAGGTGCCTGTGAGCACTGGCCTTTAGTGCTCCTCAGACTTACACAGTGCGGCACAAATGGATCTTGGTAATGACTCCTGTCTACAAAGACCCATTTGCCAATGTACTTTGTCTGTATACTTTAGCAGCATCTTGGTAACTATTTCAAGTACTCAAGCTGCAGTTCCCTCTACACCCATGCAAAATTTATGGCCCATACTGATAAGAGAAGGCAGCAGCACAGTAGCAGTTTTAAAGGGCATATGTTACACGCTGGAGAACAGATTTTTCAAGTCGTTCTGAAGAAGTGATTGAGGAAGGTGCTTCTAGTTCTTCTCTTTCAGTATCAGCAGAAATGCATATATAATATTTCTGCAACAGAACAGTAAAAAAATTAACTCTTTATATATTTGTTCTGACAGCCTGCGCAGGCTTAAAGCTTCTGCATTTCATTTTAAAGGTCTGTACTAAAGAATAGCTGATATCCCAAAAAGGTTTCTTTTCTAGTCTGAGGGTTAATTGCAGGTCAAACCACCGAAAATGAACTCTACATCCTCCCAAGTCGATGCCACTCAAGCAGTACAAATGATGCAGAAATCACAAACTGGGATTAAGAAAAATGTTTGAAGCTGCAAATACAGCCAAACTCAGAACATACATGGATTTCAATCAGTTGTTAAGAAACCTGCATCAGAACAAAACTGGGCTGAGTGGGATATTAAGAAATTAGAGTCTCATTGTTTAATAGCCTTGCAGAAGTTTATTGTACATTTCTTAGTGAAACATCTCTCCTTTCTCAAACATGACCAGAAACTGCACAGTTCAAGTTTAATATGAACATTTTTTAAGGGATTTCCCACTACATTCCATAAATTCAGGATGCTGGGATAATGAACTATATGATCTGATTTCTCCACAGTATACACTAAATGCTCTTTTGCCACTCTGCAAACTGCTGCTGCAGCAGGAGAGCATGCTAACACAGAACACATAAAAACCAACACAACCATAAGAGATGCATGTCAACATGTAGCTGTGCAGGAAGTAAGGCACCAGCACAGGCTGCGGTAGGCTGTGAGTCAACGTGCAAAGGTTTGCTCAGTCAGTACCAGTGCTTTTGTGTAACAAATATATATTACAAACAACTTTCAACTCAGACGTTTGCCTACGAATGCTCATTTTGCATTTTAAATACAATTCTTCACACGTTTCTTACCAGCCGTTTCTCCTGAACAGAGTCTGAAATTTTAAGGAAGATTGGATTTTCTATCAGATTTTGGCAGTCCTGCTTGAAACTCGGTTATACTCCGGACCCATTCAGTTTTAAATATCAAATGTTACCATTTATGCACTATAATGTGTCATTGATCTGCATGTTAAGTGTCCATTGAAATCGATGGCCTGTTCAGTGTAAAAATCAATGGTAGAGTACAATCCTAAATAAGTATTCTAGACACAAAACTCTGCAATGCCACCTTGATTTCAGTCTTTTATATGTGGCTACTCAAGACAGAATATTTATTAATATATAACTAGTACAAAGAAGACAAGCAAACTGATAAAATTAATGGCAAGAGCAGTGGCATTGGGAGTGTGAATAGTGTAATTAATTAATCAAAACACTTCTAACACTTTTAGAGGATATTATTGGAATAAATAAAAAAGACAAGCCATTATGATTTTCCTAAGTGTGTGGTAATAGTTCTGTATATCCTAGATTTATGCCAAAGCCACTACAAATGTAATAACTAGCTGACATCTATTATGACGACTGAATAATTCGGTATCGTATTGAGATCCAAGCAAACACTCATTTGCAATATGACAAGTTATCATGAAAATTTTGGATTGTAAAGCTTGACAGACCTGCAGATGGACAAACAGACAAAGAAACTGTCTGTCCAGATTGCATTTCAAAGTCATTGCTAGCTGTGTGGACATTTGCTGAAAACATCCACAGTAGGTAGCCCTAACAATTCTGTTTAACAGTGGGTTTCATGATCAACTCGGAACTGCACTGCAAACCTCTCAGCAGACAGAGAGAATGCACACATTCGAAAATGTGTGGTTCGAAAGGAACATAATATGTCATGACTTAATAGTGTTTGATTTCTCCCTAGTGTTTTTTAAGGCTAGAAAGTTGACCTCCTTCCTCCCTTGGTACTTGACTGTTGACATCTCAATGTTCTTCCACGATTAACCAAACCTCATCCTCCACTTTATTGCTTAAATTAGGTTTTTCAATGAGTGCTATTGTTGCTTAGCAAAAAAAAAAAAAAAAAAAAAAAAAAAAAGAAGGAGAAAAAGAAGAAAGAATTGGACAAGACAGCTACATAGAACATTTAGTGAGTTAGGGGGCTAAAATCCCACACCGAGCTTGGCAGCTGTGATAATGATGTATAATTTAATTGAAGCTATACTGTGCTCCTCAAAAGGACTTCAGACCTTTTCCCATGTTTATGTATTATTCAGGCTAATGGCAACCCTGAAATAGAAAAAGCTTCTTATGTCTTAAAACTTTTATTGCAGTGAGTTCAAAATGCACAAAGCTGAGCGCTGGCCTGTGTGCTTTAATGCAAAGTGAAAGGATGCCATTTTCAGCTCGTTTTAGCGTTGCTGTCTTGGCAAAAAGACAGATGTGATTGGATGCCTTACAAACCAGGGATGCCATGGTATGTGTGAGAAATTTAAATTTTTGAGTTATTTTTGAACTTAGAATGTCTTAGATCTGTCTGGCCATTGTTTTCACCTTTTTCA
Source organism: Nycticryphes semicollaris (assembly GCA_013400055.1). Taxonomy (NCBI): domain Eukaryota; kingdom Metazoa; phylum Chordata; class Aves; order Charadriiformes; family Rostratulidae; genus Nycticryphes; species Nycticryphes semicollaris. Next base: position 45,544 of record VXBJ01002604.1, on the reverse strand, counting down.
ATACAAGTTCATAGAAAAAATATAAATCCCATTAGACAAGACAAAAATCTATAGCAATCAATACAAATGGCATCTCCATTGCATTTTGAGCAAGTTAACTGACAGTTCTTGCTGCATCTTTAATAGTGTTGTAAAAGCCTGTATCTACAGGGTTTTTGAAAACAGGATGATTTACTAAAGGCTAACAAGCTGCTTATTAGCAGTTGTGTGGATTGGTGCAAATTCATTCTGCAGACCAAGCAGCAAAACCGATCAATCTTCAAGTTGGTCTTCAGTCTATGCACAATGTACATGTGCAGGGGAACAGAGGAATAAATCATTAACGTTCATAGGAAGGCTTTTGCATCCAGACATTGTTTAGAACCTAATGCAAAACTGGAATCCAACATAACATTATACCCATGCAAATGCTCACATGAAAAATAATACAAAGATAATAAAACAACGTAACCCCAGACCACAACATCTGTGGAAGATGGTGGTCACACAATGTCAGTAAAGGATTCTTGAAGTTATTTTTCTTTCTAAACACATAGCAACATTTCACTCTGTGGTGACTCTCTACAGGTTTTCAGGTGATCAATGAATCATACAGATAATCTCATGATTTTTTTGTGAAATCTTGTGAATTTTTTGTGAAATTTATCAGTCACTGCTGTATTTCTGCTGAATAGATTAAGAACAGATACATTTAAAGCTAGCAACTGTCCTTGCCATGAATCAAAACTGTGTACTGCTAAACTGATTTAGGGACTCAAACTACATTATCTGTAAAGTGAAATTACCGTGTTCATTGTTTGGAAAGGGAATTGAAAACACCAATACAGATGAAGTAAATTTGCATGTATAATACATTATATTATCCCGTGTTCTCAACACATATCACTTTCTCTACATGAGCTGTACTTTTTTAGAGCACATGCAATCTTTTGTAACATAGCTTTCATTTAATCTAGACTTTAAGCAAGTTCATGAAGTGGCTATAAACACCAGCGAATACATGAAAGACAATGCATCTTTTGTAATTTGAAGGATGCAAAAACTCTTACCAATTACTGTGTTCTTTTCAGATTAAAGAGCAAGAATATACCATCAAAGGGCACCAAAAAGTGAGTTAGTCAAGACACTGAGCTATGACTTCCAAAGACTATAAATTAAGCAAAGAATGTTACCAGGAACAAAAATGTGTCTACATGTTCCTCATGGTCTGCAATATTCTATCTATCTATCTATCTATCTATCTATCTATATCTCTCTCTCTCTCTATCTCTCTATCGCTCTGTACAGGAATAATTCAATGCAACATTTCTTAATAGTAATATTTGTCTATTTAAATACAGTGAAAAATCTGGTAAAGCTGATTGAAATAAATTAAGAACTCATAAATAACCTCTGAGATAACAATTTGTAAAAGGTGTTTTAAAAATTAGAAGACAATTGACAAGCAGAAGAAACTGTGCACTGAACATGAAAATCAAAGAAACAGAAGATGAGAAACAGGATAACCAACAAGCAGGTATAAATATGCCGGTAACTGTTGCCCAGGAGCTGTAATGCAGAACTGGCTCTTAAGACAGCTCAAGGAATGAAATTCCATTAATCTGAATTTTGAAATATAATCTATGCCGGGCTGCTGTAGAAAGAGTAAAACAAGGCCATGTTAAACAGAGAATATCTCCTCCTCCTCAATATGCATTATCAATTTTTTTTTTTTTAATGGAAGTAGAGACAGCGTATGTTCCTCCTAAAACACAAAGTGATTGAAATGAAGTGTTTTTTTCTCAGAGCACAAAAAATTGTGTCTTTGTGGTGATATAATGTGGAGTGTCTCTGTTTTTACACAGTGTGCCAGAAGGCTTCACCAGCAACTTTAGAGAAGTTACCTTCATAACTCTACTGCAACTCCATTCTTCAACTGCTACAACCCTCTTCTTTAAAAGATATTTCCCCTTCAAAATACACAATTCAACGGCATGACAGGATTAAGAGAGGTTGTTTTCTACATTTCTCCTCTTGTTTCCCTCCTGCTGCTCTTCAACACTCAAAAGCTGAAGAAATTTATAACTTAAAAAAAAATAGAAAAATGTCTGCAAAGCACAAAATCATTCTTCATTTTTTAACACAGTGACTACCAACCACAAGGACATTACTCAAATTTCAAGACTGTCACTTTTTAAAAACAGAAACCAAAGAGTCTGGCAGTGGAGAAAATCAAAAATTGAAAATATGAATACTGACTGTTGTCCAGGTTTTTAATGAACTCTTTACCCTTCACAGTGCTCTGTAACCTTAAATTACTTTAAGCGTGCCTTCATACTTTTTTATATTAAACATGTATTACAAATCTAAGTTTTACGATATCTTTGAAAAGACTTTACACATAAATTGAAAATTTTTGACATCAGAGCAGAAAGCAATTCATTAAAACATGTTCTCTTCATATCAAGTCCATGGATAATCAAACAGACAGATAATAGCTCTGACCCATTGCAGAATGATGGTTAGCAAATAAGGACTGCAGACAAATTCCTAAGTTTATCAGAATCACTAGCAGTATGAAACCATCTTAACTAGTTGGAAATACTCTAAAGCCATAGAAACTGCATCAATGTCACAGTATTTCCTCAACTTTCATCAGTGTCAGCACTTTTCCATGCTCTCATCTTCAGATCAGTCTTTCCCTAGCTGCCTAGATCTGTTATTAAACAGGCACTACCCGTCGAGAACTGCCATGATTGATTATAAAGTAGATATTACAGCTAAGACTCAAAAGTATATTCTCCTGTCATTTAAAGTGGCATAATTCCATAAATTTTAGCAGAATTACTTCTGCCCATAACAAGTATATGAAAGATGTTGAGTATGTTCCAGTTACTGCTATGAAGCACACCCCAACATATAGCACAACACACCAGTTCTTCTCAAACGAGTATAAGAAATGACAGAATCTTATAGTTGCAAAAGACATGTTGCCAGGGGCATTCCTCAATAGCATACTGATTTTTAAACCAGAAGCAGAAGACGTGGTGTCCCAACTGCTTTCCAGAAGGAATGCTGAATGTAATGAGTGAAGGATGGGCAATACTGTTCCTTAATTGTTTTAAGGACCCTTTTCCTTCATGGGAGAAGAAATTTAGTAACACACTTAAATTTCATGAAAGCTATATCTCAGATTTTCCATAACTGAACAGACTAAATTCCTTCAAACTCTCTCAAAAACATTTTCTCTAGTTTTCAGAATAATTTTGTGGCTTCTTCTCATTTTCTCCACTTTTTCCATATCAAATATTACACACTCTTCCATTTCTTCTCTCAATAAGACAAAATGCAGGGAGTAAACCATTTTTTCCCTTTGCTCCTATTTACAGAGCTAAGTAGCCCTTTTTTCTGTTTTTCCACTGTCTGTACAGTGGACCTATAGCTAGGTTACATTACTGAGCCAGACGCAGCAATCTCAGGCAGTGTGGTAAACCTGTGATTTTCTCTCTCTAAACTTTTGAAAATGAGCAAATACACTTTTAAAGAGCACGCAAAATCCAGCTGATGGAAAGTTAATCGTTAAGTAAAGTGTCATGTGGCATTAATGTGAGTGCTGTCTTCTGTCCTTATCCGGCATCCTCTTTGGGAAAGACAGTGAAGAGTAAGAGTTTGCTGCTCTTTTGTGCCACTATAGCCATGCCTGTGCTAAGAACCACAGCAGGAATTTTACTGGTGAACTCCCGTCACAAATTACACGAGAACAGAAACTGCACTCATGCCCACACCAGAAGGGAAATGAGGAGGCTGTGAAGACAATTGATATTTAGAGAACATAAGAGCCTGGAGGAAAGAGGAGCTATACACTCTGTCATATCAAAACCATGATTTTTGTGAAAGCTGAGAATCCTTACCTCTGGCAGCTTCTGCTGAGTGATCAGCATCTCGGGAAACAAAACTGAATTTTGCCCCTCTTATATTTTCCATTACTTCATTTAAGTTTCCTTATGCAAGGAAACAGTAATGAAAAACACTTTACGGGAAGACCTCGGAAAACTTTTTGATGTTTCTGAATTAGTGCAGCCCACTTCTCTATGCAATAGATAATGCAACCATGAATTTGCCTCACTATTGAGCCAGTGTAAGATGATGAAGTTTCAAAACTACTAGGATGAATCAGTGATAGTATGAGAGCTAACATGACAAAATTTAGCAAAGAACAAGATTTTATGGTTCAGATATATATAACTGAAAAAGTAATTTATATTGGAGGTTCTGTCATTGAACAGCAGCTTTAAAGTATCAAAAGCTTTCCGTTGTTGGTAATTCAGGTATCATTTATCAAAACTAAATCACCTGTAAAAAGATCATATATTGCACACCTCTCCCCACCACCACCTCCCCCCCCATTTTGAATGGACTAAACAAAGAAGTTTTCATGGATGTATTTAGTAATGGTTCTTGAGAGAAGTAATGTACTCTAAGTACTCTGTAGATCACACTTTGAAGTCAAAAATCAATAGCATTTAACTGATTAACATTATTGTCTTTTAAAATTGCTAGAAATAGTCAAAACAGCTTTTTCTCAGACACTCTGATGTGTGTTTAATCCTGTTCATCATTTTGAAAGAGCACATCTGATCTGTGCTCTTTCAAGACCTAACAGTCAATTTACACCAGTTCATTTTATTTGTGGACCAAAGTAAGAGGGTTTACTAGGGCTTGCTAGTTTTCTAATGTCAGTGATGCTTTATGATGGTTCCAAAATCTGTTTAAAAAAAAAAAAAGGCAAATAACCAAAGAAGAAGGATGTGCATGCATGGGGGCGGGGTAGGTGAAGAGTATTTAAATATTCCTTCTGTTTTATAACTATTTGATCAACATACTTTTTAATATGATAGCAAATATTTCAAGCAAGGCTCCACGTACAGGATGTGGACATAGGATTCAAAAGAAGGCACCGCCTTATTAAATTTTTCTTTTTTTTTTTTCTTTTTCTTTTCTTTTTCTTCTGGATAATCCAGAGCTGCAGGCTGAAGTTATGTATCGGGTTGAACTAGCCTAAATCAAGCCATGATCACAATCTCTTCTCTTCCCTTGTGCCCATAGTCCTATTGCATACTAGTTTCCCTCTTGACCTGAGAGCGTGCAAATGACGGGATCCCATCAGATAGATGTATATTGTCCTCCCTTTTAGATAGCTAATTGTAGCTGGATCAGTTCCCTGAGTAGGGTGCCAGCAGATGTGCACAAGCATTAGCACTGATGGAGAAGGTGGAGGGAGACCCTGCAGCCAGGACTGGTGGATGTTGAAGGAGACTGTGGAAACCTGTCTCTGGCTGACTTCATCTGCCAAAGGATGGCAGCCCCTTCTCAATGATGACTGGAAACAGTAAATTTATTCATTACTGTTTGGTTTTGTGCCAACACTGGTCTGTTCTCAAATATATTTTACATCTTCCCCACATTTGTGCTGCGTAACTGGAATAACCCCATCATTTTCCCTTCCTTACAACTAGGAAGAAAACTCTCACAAACTTGGGTTTCCATTGCCTTTGTTGTCTCTGTCTGTACGAGTTTGAATACAGGTTACCAGCCTGCTATATTGTACTTCAAAGAGATAAAAAACAGACAAGCAAAATCTGTACACACCAACAAAATATGTACGGGAAGCTTCACATATCAGCAGAGTCCTTTTGAATTCAAATTTCACTCTGAAGGTGATGTAAAATAAGGTGCAAAAATTTGCTTGTTAGCATGGGATAGGGACTAAATCTAGGCCTTAAAGAAAACAGAAAACTGAATACAACCCAGTTAATTGCACAGTCAGTCAGTATCCCAAATAAAGACTCTTTTCCTTTTTAAGTATATTCAAAGTAAAACTATTAGAACTTGTTCAGTCCATCAAGTCACACAGAGTGTGGAGTCACACACTGAATATACTTACAGTCAAACTAAAACTGCACATCCACACTTACAGGCTTCAGTTTCTAAAATTAAGTTTTTAGATCCTTATCTGTGCACAAGCCACCTCCTCAAATACATGGAGCTTCCTCTCAAGTTACAAAAACTTTGAAGTTTTATTATTCAAAATCAAGTTGCTTTTATGAAATGTAGGGAAATAATTTTAGAACCCTGAGTTTGAAAATTTTGGTCAGCATTTCATAAGCTTTTCCAATGTAAAGCTGCATAGCAGCATATTTAATGTCTCTTTATTTAAGAAATACAGTTAATCATACAATATCATAACGTATTTAGAAAGAATTCATGCCGTATATCCTTGAAATTCCATAATATAGATGACTTAAATTAGATAAATGGCAAACTAAAGTGTTTGCCCAAAATCACATTAACTACACAGTGAATCATACCAGCACAAGTGACCATGATTTTCAAGTGTTGCAACTCTACCACCACACGAAAAGCTGTACCTCATCACGTCTGACCAGCCCCCTCATGCCTCACACTAACTCGCACTGAAACCCAGGCTACCTGGGTCCATGTAAAAGCCTTTTCTGTACTTTCCCTTCTTCAAAGGTTCCAACCTCCATCCCTCTATCCTCACCACACCACAGCCGTGAGGCAAATGAAAATAAGTTCTTCCTGGTGAAAAATAAAGCTTTGTGAGCTTCCCCATGGGGGATGTGAATAGTATTGTTGAGTGGCTGCCAAGAAGACATCTAAATGTTTATAACAATTCACAGTGCTCTTGATGTGTGGGACTTTGTGAATGTGCAGAGACTCTTCATTACAAACGCAGAAAATCTCAAGGCCCTATTTTCACCAGACTCTGAGTATGAACCACAAAGCTGTTCTGCATGCAAATGTCCATGTACCTGAGACATCTGGGCATCCAGAGCTACCAGGCACCTAGCAGCAGTCCAGTGACATGCCTCCAACTCTAATATACTCAGCCATTATTCCAATAATCTAATATTTAACCTCCAAATTTAGAAGTTCTGAGGGGTGGGTGCTTTCTATATGGAAGGAGATTTATAGAAATTTTATCTTCTGAGACAAACTTTGAGTTATGCTTTTAAAAAAAAAATTAAACTAGTGTTGATAGATTATATTCATCCCAAATAATCCATATGCTGATCAATCTCGTACACATAGCTTTGTATCACAGTTACTAGTAACACCAACGCAGTGACACATAGGATTTCTCATGCTGGTACCTTTTGCCATAAAAATAAAACTGCCATGGAGCTGAAATCGAAACTGAAATATAAGGCTGGATCACTTGCATAATAAACTTTGATTTAGCCATTAAAGAGATTATTGCTTCACTTCCATATAGACAGAAAGGACGGGCATCACCCTCATCTAGTTCTGTGAGGTCTTGTGCTGTGGTTGCATTTTATTTTTATTTCTCTAATTTGATCCTAAGTAAATCAAATCACACTTTTGTGTGACTTGAAGTTCTGAAAATGAAAATTCTTTGGGTGAAACACAAGGGAGACATGAGCAAACAACCCTTTGGGGAAAGGGCATACTTAGTTTGCATTTCCCAACCTCATGTTACCTTCCCTCTGAAGTCTTTTCATCTCCGCCTCCTCTCCCCAACCCTAGAGAATTTTTCTTCCTTCGGGACATGCTGCCAGCACTGTCAGTGTATTGCTTTTATGGAGGGACGCCCTGAGGCATGTGAAGAGTCCCTATGTGCTCCCTCACTGAGGTTCGCCTCACCCCTGAGGAGCATCCTGCAGCAGCTCAGCTTTCAGCCTTTCAGCTGGGGAAGGTTCTGGCCTGTCAGACAGACCACGTCCTGTCACAATGGCCACCATGTAAAGGGTCTGGCTCTTTAAAGGGGCCCAAGCCTGAAAGGGCACAGAGCTATCCCCCAGTCCAAATGCATGAGCTGTTTTCAAGATGAGCAAAGGGTTAATGTCCACCAAGAGTGGCAAATGCCCTAATGGTCTCAGCTGTTCTCCTCTGAACCCATTCTGTTGAACAGTCTTCACGCAGAGTTACAAAATACACTGATGTATACCAGAAGACAAGCATCATGCATGGTTTCCTTCTCCCCATGCATTTCGCTCTTTGCCAGCTGAGGTAGCACCCAGCCACTACACGTGGTAGTTTCTGTGTATGGGTGCTGCCTTGACCTCACCAGCTCCTCAATAAGGCTGAGGTTTTAGCAGCAGCGGGCCCATTGGTAACACCCCAGCCACCTGTGTTCCCTGATCCCAATCACATTGGTCTGTGGTGCTTACATAGTGTGACACACTACATACAGTGTCCCAGTTTTCCTTGGTTAGGAATTACTACTACTATGCTATTAGTATGAGTGAAGTGTTAGGAAGTTCCCAAGAATGACACAAATGGGCAGCTTACTGCCCAGTCTCCAATTTGTCCCAGATGCCACTGGACATACACAAAGCACACCCACATACATATGGATGGATACACTCAAAACTGAATATTTCCCCCTGACACGAGATATAAGAGAGTGAAAACACTACAGAAACAAATTCAGGAAGGGATAGGCATTACCAAAGCTTGAAATCTGCCTTCAGATTTAAGGTAAACTCAAAAGGGTACTTAATCTTCTCTTCCCAGTTTTTTGTTTTCCGTATTATAAATCCTTCTTAAAAACTTGAAACATGGCGTGTTATTTTGGCTCAAAGGGAAAAAGAAAATCCAGTTGTTTCGTACTTCCAGGTTCTGTTTTTAGACTCCAGTTTATCTTGTTTATTAGTTTATAAATCCCAGTTTAAGGCACATTTAAAGACTGCATTCCAATGAATTTTTCTGAAAGGTTTCTGGAGTACAGACTTAAAAACATCTAGAAAAGAAAATGATACTTTTATGTTTCTCCAGGCCCATATATGGGACCCATTTCAGTCCCTGACACATGTGACCTTGCAACTAAATCAGGAGGCGATTTCTACCCATAATTCCATTCATTTTAGTTTTATGTGTGTGTCCACTTTTTTAGAGTAAATTCCAAGGAGAAAAATAGAGGTGAATAGAGTTGCTTTTCTTATAAATAATATAGAGGCCACAGAAAATGTCTTCTCAGAACTTATAACTTCATCAGTGAAGTACCAGAATAATTTCCAGATTCACTAGCCTGCACTTGGACTGACCATGATTAGGGCCTACACAGACACACAAAACCAGCACTTTCCAAAGATGTCTATACGTCGCAGCACTCTTGAAACAAAATGTGATGCAGAAAAACTTTAGAGGATGGTCTAAATCAGCTATTGCTGTTCATCATGGAAATTAACTTCAGTATAGCTATACTATTATTTATACAATGCACTTCCAGATGATTGCATTCAGCATCACCTTTCCCCTCTAAACAATACAGCTGAAAGCTGGTATGCATGTGTCTCTTTAAAATAAATAAATAAATGAATAAAATGTCTGTTTCCATGTTGGGATAGGCTTTCCAGTGTGCTTCAGTGTTGAAGTTTGCATGTCAAAATTTCACCAAAAGACACCATGAGTTCCACATGTAGACCGACAAAAAGAACTGGCATCATTGATATATAAACCAAAGCTGATCTTTAATGTTTGATGGAAAGGGAGGTTCATATAATATGGTTTGGAGGTCAAAAAGGCTCAGACTATGTGACATTACAATACATAGATTCTGACAGATCCTGAACTCGAAACTTACATTGGCAAGCATGCATCATCTTCAAGTCATTCAACTCCACAGTAATATCTATGTAAGACAAAATTACTGTACAGCAGGTATGTCTCGTTTTTGACTCATTCAAGAGCTATGAGTAAACGAGACAAATTGCTTCCTGGTCTCCTTGAAATAGGTACCTTCCCTATGTTTTGTTTCAGCTGCAAAGAACATTTCTAAAAGCAAAACCCCACAGTAAGGTATTATTTTCCACAGTCAGATGCAGGGATTATTTTCTACCCATGATAAAAAGTCTTCAGTAGAGGTCTTTGTGTCTGTCAGAGAGTAGGTAAAAGATTAAAGCAATACACCTCTCATTTACCAGATTTAATTGAAAATGGGAGAAAGGGAAAAAAGTTAACAGCATTTTTTTAAATCCCAATAACTTGACAGTGACATATATTCCTAACTCACGTGCCTCTGAGAAGAGGTCATGCTGCCCAGAGTAAATAACAGCTTTTAATTTGCAACGAGGATACCCAGCAGCAGCACACTGAGGTACATGCAATAATGTGATTTACAGGACCAGGAAATAATTTTGAGATATAGTGTGATGCGTTAACATTCCAGGTTAAGTGTGTGCTGCAACTTTTCCCTTGAAGGTACAGTAGGTGGAAGATATGCGATATCTATAAATGCAACAAAAGGAAATATAGAGGGGGAGGGAGGAGTCTCCTGCTGAGATGTTGTGATAAATTATTAAAACTTCTTTTTAATGTTGATGCTACTCTTTAACCTCAGATCACAATACCGACAGCAGAGGAAAACTGAAAGTGCTATTAAAGCTGTGATAAACACCCCATGCTGTCGCAACACTTGTAAGGAAAAAAATAAAACATAAAATAAAATAAAAAATCCTAGGGTGCCTCCAATCAGTTAACATTAACAACCAGGGAGAAAATATCAAGCTATCTACAATCTACAGTCCCTCAGTCCAAATATTTATGAGATATCCTTTATGCTCACTGAGCTATTTGATTATGAGACCTCTATAACCCATGTTTTCCATAAACAAATGTCATGCAAGGAAGCAAAACAAAGTGAACTTTATGAAAAGGCACATTTAGTGAACTGTTCACAGCACTTATAGGGTAAATCTTCTCAGTGGTTTTTAACAGAAGAGGAAAATGGATTGCTGCCTTCAAAAATCATAACTGTTTTCTCAGCACAGTATTTTTTTTTCAATAAACTTAATGCAATTTATCTTTATTAACACATCAACACTGACATAGCCAGTCAGCCAATTAGTGCTGCTGGCAGTGCATTTCACAACATTCATGTACTCTGAAAAAATGTCTGTCTAGTCATTTTTACCACATGCACTAACAATTCTGCACTCAAAATAAGCTGCTGGCTTGCTTTCTCGTTTCCTTCTTCCTCTTCTTTTCCAGCACTATAACCCTTTACGATGGGGGTAACATCATTTGCAATAAAGTCACAAGCATCTGTCCCAAAGTCTCGCTAATAAAAAGAGCAATCCAAATTCTCACAGTCCAAAAACCCACCGTTTTCTAAATGGTATAAATTTATTTGTATAAAGGCCTTAAATGTTATTCTGCTAATGATACAATGCAAAGTAAAATTCCTGCAAGCAATATATGCCTTACAGACTCAGTCGAGCAAACTACCAAGAAAACAAATTAAACTCCGTGCTCTCTTTTCAGCATCCTATTGCAAGCCCACATGACAACCTGAAATCTGAGTCATTCAAAACAGCATAGGTATTCTCCCTATATCACCTTTAATACAGCATTTTAGAATCACACACAAACATCCATTACAAAACTTTTTCTTTACACTTACCCCCCTTCCAGTGTTTGCCTTTGGTCCTGCTAAGCTTGCTCAGGGTTGGTCCAGAAAAGAGCAACATCAAAATGAAAAGAAGTTCAAGCATAGTGATTTTCCCCCGTTTCACTGATGATAACATTTCCACAAGTTATTTAAAAAAAAATAAAAAAATTATCTTACATCTTCTCCCCCACTTTCTGTTTGCTTAAGATGGAGTGATTAATCAACAAAAAATCAGAGCAAGGAGTAGCTTTGCTCTCCTTAGATGTTGAAGTAATATCTCAATGATGTAGCCCTGAGGAAAGCCACATTTCTCACTGATCCAGTTTCTCGCACACAACATGCAGCCAGCACCGCTGCTACTACAGTAGCTATAAAATAATTTCTGCTCCTCACTTTGGTTTCTGTGGGAATATATTCCTCAGTTTGCAGCGTGAGCTTGATTGAAAATGATAAAAACAGTAATGCTTGTGTCCAGCAGAAAAGAGAAAAGATGTCAGGATTGTGAAAAAAGATGAGAAGCAGTTGTACTGACAGCTTTAAGCCTCACTGTCTGATCCTAATAGCCGTGCAACCAACCAAATTGCTCTTTTAAGAGTAATAAGGCTTCAGTGAAAGCTGGTGTCACTGCCACTTGGGTAGGTAGTGCAGGGCTTGAAAATCACCAAGGAGCCTGCTACAGATAACGACTGCCACGGTCCCAGCTCCGAATGCAGAGGGCTGAGCAGAATACAGTATGCACAGGGAGCATTTAATCTCTATTGTGTGGAGGAGATTTCCTGCTTTACAGTGTGCAACTGCTCAGGACTTTTGACTGCATTTTATTAAGGCTTTATTTCATACTTTAAACTAAAATGCAAGCTTCAACACACTAATTGCTTATAACATTTCTCAACTGATTATTAAATAGGAAAAAATCCTGCATGCTTTTGCCTTTTTTATTTTTTTTTAAAGTGTCAAACAGGAAGAACAAATCCTAAGCAATAGCAATGATCTTTTCACTGCATAGAGCTGCTATGCATTTTATATTTTCACACAGTCTATCCTTAAGATCCCTTTAATCTAGGGGGCGGGGGCAGGGGTGGAGAGAGAGGAAAAGAGAAAAGGGACTTTTGGAAGTACATGCATTTTCAAAATAATAGATTGCAGTCACAATTTTTTTCATTTAGTAGTTGCTACTACCACAGAAATAACATAGTTACCTATGTCTCCACATGTCCATATTAAAGAATGCTGAAGCTGGGCCAGTAAACAAAAGACTTCTGAGCAAAATTTTGGGTTTTCACAAAGGGTGCTCAGGGTAAAGTCAGAAAGTTGCCGTCTGCTCAACCAGTCTTGAGATGCCCAGTGCTTACCTAAGTATGCCCAGTAGCTTATATTCATCTATAGTTCGGCATTTAATTGGCTTCATATAAGCATTCAGTACTGAAATCAATGAGCCACAAAGCTTCTGCTGTAGTTTTATATAAATAAAAACATTAATGTCCTTAGAACCACAAAGCAATGATGGTCACGAACTCCCTGAAGTTATCACATTTTCAACCAGGGACATAATGCCCTTTTCAGTGCAACATTAAGATGATATTAATAAATCTGAAGCTTTGCTTATCCATCTGAATAAAGAATGATATTTTGACTGGTGGAGACAATAATGAACATTAATATAAGTGCAAGGTAGTTTTTAAATAAACAGTGTGTAACATCAGAAAGAAGGAAATAGTGGGATTGCCCCTACCACCACCACCATATGAAATATATTTTATTTTTATTTTAAGTTCTAAAATATATTTATGGATTGGTTAGAAGATGTAAGATTTACATTTAGAAGGAAAACAAATGCATGCTGATGTACAGTAGTTTTTCATCCCTCTGTGCATTAATTTTTAAAAGTTATAATACATACTACCAGATGCTGGATCCGATTTATCAAGGCTGATGTTTATGGCTCTTAGTTGCCAAAAATTAGGTCAGTATCTATCATGTAGAGTCACTAAGCAGCAGCTTCTTATGTTAAATTTCTCCATCAAGCCATTCTTAATCACCAGTCTCATAGCTAATAATTAAAACACCATTTCTTCTATTTCTCACCCAACTGTTACTAAAATGAGGCAGACACTTGTATTCATTTTGATTGCCTCTGTAACACTACTCTGAAACTAGAACCAGACTGCCATGTTGAAGTACGAAAAAACCTGTAAGTTCTCATTGTTTGATTTCAAACTTTTTATGTCCAGACAACAAGATAACCTTAAACTAAAGCAACTACCATCAACAAAACCCTCATGTACCACCATGCAAATTCAGTAACTTAAGAGTTTTGAATCAGAAAGCAACCACCTCCAATGTCCAAAACATGGGTGTCAATATCAGTCATGCTTCACAAATCCCAGCAGCATCATTCTTTAGGCCATCTCCACAGCCTTATGTCACTTCTGCCTCCCGTGTGTTTTTTTTAGTCTTTATCTTGCTTTCAAATGTTATAATCCCCTGAAAGCTTGCCACCCTTTTTCTACCCCTACCCATGTGGAAGCCAGCAGCTGTGAGGAAACCTGTTTCCATTGATTCCAGGCATCCTTAAGCCTTCTTGGTTTCTATACTGGAGAAGAATTATATTTCTTTAGCCTGGACACCTAATATTTTCAGTGTTAACAAAAGTAGAGGCTATTGGAAGGTATTATGAGTTTCTGTCAGCTTTTTGCCAGCTCTGGCATGTGCCTCCAGCAGCCTTGGCAGTATGAGGTGCCACTTGAGCAGCAACTCAAGCAATTGTGGCAGGAGAAAGGGAGGACCACCCGATACAAGAGCAAAAGAGAAACTATAATGGCTGCTGGTCATGGACATGTTTGGTTCAGTTTAACATCTAAAGAGCCCAGACTTCCCTTCTGCTGATAGTTTTCTGTGTTATTTTGCAAAAGGTAAGTTGTTAGATCACTTTGTATATATTAAGAGTGAGCGGGCAGACCTTCAAGGAAACACAGAAAAAGTGTTGTCACTTCCTATGAAATTTAGTGGTGTTTTTAATGTCCTCATTTCTAGGTTCATAAGAATTTCAATTTTCTGGAGCTGAAATGCCTCCAGAGAAAAGACAGAGTTTCAAGAAAGATTATACAAACGTTATAGGTTGAAACATCAGAAAGACAAATAAAAGAAAACCAACATTTATTTTTCCATCAAGCATCATGATTTTTAAGCCAACATAATGTTTTAGAGGTGTAAAATAACTGATTTGTAATTCTATTTCATGCTTTGAATGTGCAACACTGGAAACAGAGAAAAGTAAGGAGTTTCTTCTACCTTTAAGTCTGTTAGTATTACAAGAAAAACTCCTATGAGAGCTACAAGAGGCAAACTGATCCTATTACAGCTAAATATCCCTGACATCCAACCAGTCCTTAGCAGATCCTCCAAGGTCCTTCCTGAAAGCTCACACCAGTCATGAGTATGAAACCTTTTCATACTTTCTTAGCACAGAACTCATATATTAAGACATACTAAATGCCTATCTTGACTGGCATCACATGTTCAGTAGTGGTCAACCTCAGATGTTTGTGGGAAAAGTTCAGGAATGGTAAGAAAGCATTAGTGGGGCTTACACTTACCATTTGCCCAGCCTGCCAACTTCTGCTTGTGAAAGGCTTTGAGATTTCTTAACCAGAGACTCTATCACAGCTATCAAAGTTGATTAGAGAGTGATGGAAGTGTTCTTCTTGACTCTATTCAGTTCCTTTTTTGATTAATTTATTCTTTTCTCCACCCCCATAGTCCCTGGCAATGAGTTCCACAGATTTCATTACTTGCAACCTGAAAAACATGCTTCCTCTTGTTTCTTTGAAAAGTATATGGGATAATTTTATTGGAAAAAAATTTTGGTTTTCCATCATGGAAAAAAATACCTCTGTTCAACTTTATTCATATTGTGGCTTTCCAACATATTCTCCATTCATACAAGTTATTACAGTAATAAAAGTCCTAGCCTAGTCTTTTCTCAGACCCAAGACGTTCCAAATGCCCAAATGTCCTTGTTGCCTTCATCTTAATTATATCCAGTTCTAATTTAGTGTTTATGAGATGAAGTCAAAAGAAAAGTCCGCAGTATTTAAGATGTATTATCAGTTGCATATCCGCTTCCTCATTCTGCTCATGAAGCTACCATTAAACTGGAGTTATGTTTATAAATACTTACAACATTAATGGACATAAAGGTTCTTTTTAATTAACAGAATTTTAAGATGTTTACTCCGTGGAAGCACACATCAACAGTCTAAATAGGAAACCTAAATAACAATGAGATACTTAGAAAAAAATGTATCCAAGTTAGTTTATTCTGCAGTTGTTGTATCCAGTTATTTGGCTACCCCTCCTTTCCATATTTTCCTTCTTTTTAGTAATCACTCTCTGGCACAGAGGATTACTGGTTTAAGTACTTGGTTAGAACCCTCAAGCTTGAACAAACAGCAACAGTAACTTCATGTGAGCTTAAATATCGGAGCCCCTAAGCAACATGCTCTTAAGGACAGTATCTTGGAAAGGCCTGCTGTTCACAAACTCTAGGGGGAGATAGACAGAAGCCTCAACCACTTGCTTGCCAGCCCTTTGTGTTTGCCATCCAGATCCCAGTTTGCTACAGTGAAGGTTACAGACTTTGACAAGAACCTTCAGTAATTTAAAGAAGTAACAATTGGATCAAAACCAGCATTCAGTAGCACAGGCATTTTTTCATGCCTGTATTTCCTGGCACTTCTTAACTGTAGCATTGCCTTAACATTTGGAGAAGCTCAGGAAGAAACACAGCCTTCGTTTTTCCCATTTCAGAACATTGAACAAACAAATTAAAAAATTAAGAGCTTAAACATTGCAGAAAAAAGATTCTTTAGAGAGTCATGACTAAGATCAGAAGGAATGTAAACAGAAGCTGAAATGCCCACCTCCTGCCACAAAATGTTACAAATATTTTGTTTTATCGTAACGCTCTTTCTGTTCTCCCAAAGATGCTATACAGCCAGCATTTGACAGGATGAAAATGCCCATGACTAAATTAACTTAGCTAAAGGAATATAATCAACATGAAACACTACAAGTTGGAAACATCGCACCCTACAATGTAGCTATGAAGAGTAGTTTTCTATCGCCTACTTCACCATATACAGAGGCCTAAGTTGCCGTAAGCCATAATTAAATCAGTCCTTTTTAGGCATGAAAATTGTTCTGATTTTAAATACTTTCAGCTTGGGGCATTCTAAATATCTGCAGAAACCTCCTGGGGATTTCTGTTAGCCACAGACACCAACAGGAACAAAAGTTTTTGATACTTGTAATACAATAAATTGCCAAATAAATAAATCAAAAATCTATTTGAAATTCCTTCCAGTTCATGTAATTTCCAAGGATTAAGAAACAGGGCCCAGTATCCATGCACTTCCATTGCAGGTATTCTGCAAAACCATTTGCATTTCTTCTTCACAAATACAACCAAAGAAGGTGAAATTCTGACAATCATTGCATGCCAGTCCCAAATACTATATTATTTTGGCTTCCACTGGTAATAGAGACCCACAAAACGATCTCTCATTTCATTATAACTAATTAGCAGCTCCATTTTTATTTTTTTTTGTATAAAATAACGTGAAAGCTTAATGTATAGCAATATACCAGTTTTAGTGCATTAGAAAAACACAATGATAAAACAAGGACAGTAAGTCCAAGACTCAGCTTTCTATACCAAACATTTTTATCTTGTTTATGCCTAGAGGTCTAAGGTCTTTCTGATACTCTGCAGATTATATTATGTAAATGAAAAAGTGCACACAAGTTACTTATTATTATTTTCTGCTCATCAGTCAGGATTTATCTGAGGATTACATTTAAATAATGATAACTATTCACGTTGAATTTACCTATTACTCCAGTCTTTAGTCATACATTGTTTCAGTTCAAAAAGGTTATGTTTGCTTGAGGAGTTTGTAGGCAAGAATGAACTGCTTAAATATTTGGTGAACAATGTGAGAAAACCAAATTTTCATTTTGTCAATTTCTTAAATAAAATAATTAACTTGAAAAATCTTTTCCACTATATCACACAAGAAGTTTCTAAATTCTTTCAGCACTAATAATATGCTATACTATTACATTGAAATGTAATTTCTGAACAGCATCTAACAATTTTATTGCTGTCTGTATGTAATATAAACTATATATACTATTAAGCAGTAATATATTACAATATATGTATAATTATATGTAACAATTTTGCATAAATCTTATGTATTTAACAATAACTCAGGTTGTTAAACAACACGTGATTCATATGAAGCAGCTTTAGTTAGAAAAATAATAAGTAAGGAAAAGAAGTCATAAATCACAAGTGGACATAAAAACACTAATGAGACACTTCACTGTGTTTTCTACTAAATAGTGAAAATACATTTCTATGCTTTTTAAGAGAAAGAAAAAAAAAAACACCAAAAAAATGTGGTCTTAATTACTTATTTTCTAGTATGGAAAAATCCTAATATATTTGCTATTTAACTGTATCCTATTTTGTTCTATTTCCTATCCAGAAATAGAGCATTTAACCAAAACACAACTACAAAATTACCTGGAAAAAATGGCATATATTACCTATCCAACAGAAGGGTAAAAAATTAAGTAGAATTAATAGAGGGCAAAGCAACTTGCAGATAGAGAAGATGATAGGATCTATTTTAGTAAAGCGTAAGTAGAGCAATAGTTATACTTTGAAAATACTTAAACTATTATACCAAAATAAACTTTTTTTGCCTGTGGGCCTATTTCTAGTAGTTACGAAGAGGCAATAGCAAAGCGGAAAAGTAGCAGTTCATTCATATGGGAATCTTAACCTGTCTACCAGAGCTTTGAGTTGTCAAAATGCAAATTTTAGTTATTGCTCATGGGATAAAATAAGTCAGGCTCACATTTCATTTTAAAACAGATCTTTAAATCTGAGAACATTTGCATCTCAAAGCATTTTGTGTGTTTTCCAGGTTTTTCTTACCTTCTTGGCTATTTTTTTAGACCTATTCGCTTTAAATTTTATTATACGCAATTTTGAAGCTACGAAGTACTGAGATGTTCCTTTCTTCCTGTTTCCAATTAATTTTTTAAGTTCTTTGTCACTGGGATGCCCACTAGGCCTATTCGGAAAAATCAACTAACCTCAGTCAATCAAGTATCTTCAGACGTGATCTACAGAAATTAATCATGGAAAAGACAAGCTCAATTACAAATTATTTGTTATCTTCATATAATGAAGATGCTGGGAGTTTTACTGGAAAATGGAATTAGATAGGATCTGAAAATTCAGATCAGAAAAAAGGAGGACCAAGATGTAGCAAAGACCATTCAGAAAATAATGCTGATGGCAAGGGATACATCTGCTTTCTCTGAACAAATATTGATCCAGTAGGTTTTATGTTTGGGATGCCTCCAGTGTTGTTGAAAGTGTCACGTTTCAGGTGACTTGCAACAATAAAACTCTGACTAATTGCAGTTATTAAAGGTATTAGCTTTTTTTTCCCTTTTATGTGATATTGAAGTTTCCCTGAGGACATATTCAAGGCAAAAGAGGTAGCAGTGACTCTACACTTCTCCCTTTGACTTCTGTGCTCAAGTGAAGAATCTCATTTGTCAGCTGGGATTCCAGATACAAATCAAAAATACCAACAATTACCAGACAGGGTGTAATGTGTCAGTATGAAAGCTGTGCTAAACGCCATGCCACTCATACACCTGCAGCTTTAAATACTGGAGTAATTTTTCTGCAGAACCCAGATTTGCAATTCATTTGCAAATAAAAAAAGAAGCAGGTTTGGCTGGCTTGGTTGGGTTGCGCTCAGTCACTTTCAGGTTCAGAACAAATGTCTACATGGCAGAAAACAAAAAGGCAACTGTGACACAAAGTCAAAACAGAGCTTTTCTCTTACTCTAATGATCTATGAGTGTCTTTCAGAGACAGCAAGTATTGTAGAATAAGTATTTGTCTCAAACACTGGGACAAACACTGCACAGACTTTTGCTAGGCAAATATCTACTGTTGCATTTAAAATGCATTTGGGTTTAATTGTAATTTTTGTTTTCAAACTATTTTTGTTTTCAACAGTACAAAACAAATTGCTGATTAAGGATATGTTCAAGTCCTGCATTCATTCATTCTTTTTCCATTTTTATTACAGATACAGACATTGAGAACTATTTCTATTTCTACTCTGGAAAATAAGGCAAAAAAGCCTTCTTTACAGTGTTCTGGTCTTGTAAAATATTTACACTTCAGTATTCATAGGCTATATCTGCCCAGCTGTGCTATAGAAGGAGACAGACTCAAACTTTCTGACTATCCACAGGTACCTGGGTATGTTGAGTTCTGTCTTGCTTTTGTGGGGAGACAGACTGTCTGGCAGGGAGCTTCTTCGCCAGGCAGTAGAACCGTATCACATGCTCGCAGATGAAGTGTAGACATGGCTACCAAAAGACACCTCATCGGCCACAGCCATCACTGGCAATCCTGAATTCATCATTCAATGATTTTTTTTTTCATTTTTTTTTCACTTCTATTTCAGAGCCCACACTAGCAAAACAAATTGGACTGCATTTGAATGTAGTCCACAACTTGGGCGCTGTTTGATAATTACATTCCAATGCCAGGGCCATAGTCATTTTAATTCTGAGCAACCTCACTGGACTATATATAACCAAGGCCAGAGGGTAAACGTAATGACATTTGCATAGGTATAAATGGGGGCATCATTTGACCTGCAGAAATCTTTATTAATGGTGCCAATTCACAAGGTAAAAGAACTTAGCAAAGATATAATCCTAGCCTCAGTCTGTTCTGTCTGATGTTAGAAAATATAACTTATTATTCATGAATTGAGAAAAAATGTATATGTAAGTCCTTCCAAGATAACCTTATCCACAGCCCCACCTATCCACACCATTCTCAGAGTATCCCACCTTGGACCGAGGCCACACTTCAAGCACGGTTTTGCAATAAAAGCATAATCTCTTCTTATGATGGCTTTTGTCATTATAGTTAACTGCCTTTCACTGTCATTCAGCATGTAAAAATGATTTTCCCTTTAAACAATTAGCATTTCTAAGCAACACATAAATATTGACTGACAGCTGTTCTCAGTCAAAATGTACAAAACCAGCCCACATTAAATAAAAAAAATCAAACAAGGAGGCAAAACACCGTTGTTGCTGTTAGAAGGTCGAATACCCAAATAAAGTTTGGTTACTTCTCTCTACTTGGCTGTCCTGTGCTGCAGGCTCTGTAGAGGTGGCATTATAAGCATGGCTGAATAAAACAATTTATAATAAGGTTTTTGCCTACAGCACTGTAAGGTTGTGCTATAGCAACACAGTAGGAAGAAATGTGATCTTTCATTGGTTTCACTCCGGTGACCAGGGGCCAGATGACAGTGGATAATCAGCGAAGGCTATAATTTATCATGGCACTGTAACGCATAGCAGCTTCATAAGACAAGCTGGCACAGCAGCAGACCACCACGCGAGAAAGCAGAACAAGCTGGACTCCAAGGCCTAGGTGTTTAAATGAGTGTGCATGCCTCTGCCCACGTACAACATGTGTCAAGTCTATGCTGAACATGCCATGTTCAAAGGTTGAGTGAAACGACCGAGAATTTGCATACATGTACATATTTTGTTAAGGCATCTAAATTATGTGAATAAATGCAATGCACTTCAGTGCCTTTTCCTGGTACGCAGATTTCGATAAGGTCATTGCCTATCTGTTTAACAGCCAATAATTCTGCTCTTTCCCTCAGCATGGAAAATCCTGTCCTACGCAAATGCTTAAAGAGAAGAAACGACCTTAAACATGAGAGATGCAGTGCCTTAATACATGTAGCACAAATGACTAGCAATATTCTTGGCTCTGAGAAGTAAGCTTTCACTACAGACCCATTCCTGAGTACCAGAGGCCTCTGAAAGTTACAACACCAAGGTTAAGACATGAAATCTCTGCCTTCTGCAGTACATGCCAAACCTGACAGCCACCAACCGAAAACCACATAGACACATGGGTGCTGACATAATCAGACCTTTCGTCACACACACATCAAGGTGAATCAGAGCAGCAATTTTACACTGCAAGCTGAATCCTGACATCCATATGAGTTCTCCTTTGTGCAACAGGATGCAAAGGAAGCTCTAATTTGGCACCAGACCCTACAATACCATGTGAGCATGCCTCTCCCTTTTATGTTGTGTAAAGAGCAGCAATGCAAAGTCTGAAATGCTGAGCTGAAACTCTTCTAAAGTTTCCATTTGGTCAAAATCATTGGGTCATACGCATGTGAGCAGTTAACGTAAAAAGCTGTACAGGAGATCTGATCTCAGATTTAGGCATAAGCAGGCCCTGCCCTTCTTCTGAGAGGCTGGGTCAATTGCACCTATTTATTCTGGTTTTTTCAACCTCTCCCGTCTGTCTCTGCCAGGAGCCCCAAATCATTGTCCTGGATGACAGCCTTGAAAACGACAAGAAATCCATGAGAGCAAGTGGCACTATGCTCACTGACTTCCATGAAATTTAGATCAATCCCACAACCTTCAGCATAAAGCTGAGTGTCATTTTCACTACTAATTGAACAATTCAAAGTCCATCCGTCTGATTCCATGTTGATAAAAAAAAAAAAAAGAGGTTTTTCTTGTCCAAGTAGAGTTAGCCTTATCAGATATGGTCCTCATAAAGCTTCCCTATATCCCTGAAATCAATCGTCATACTCTTGCTCCCAGCTTTGCCCACATCTGCCTTTAGCAATTTAAGTCTCATTCCTCCTGTGAAACAGGCAATAAATCACATCCACAGTATTGAGTGAAAAATAAATCATAAACTTTGAAAAACAACCAGAAGTTTGTAAAAGACTTTTAAGAGGTATTGTCACTGATTTGTAAAGTAAGGGGAAAATCAGGCATTTGGAAGGGGCTGGTGTCTGCTTATGCCATCAAAGGGCTCCCTAAATAGGTCTCAGTAAGGTTCTCATGCTTAAATGCACATACAGATGTGTCCCAAGGAAACAAAGTCTGTCCTTGCTTATCTTTGACATTTAAATACGACTTCAACTTTTCTTTCTCTGACTTTTCTGTTTCTTCTCTACAAATAAAAATTAAAAGGATTTTTAATTCCTTAATATACGCACACTGTGGAAACAGTCTTTAAATTATTTTAGCTGTCTGTGAGTTCTTCAACTTTTAAAGCTCTAAGTAAACTTCAATATGTATAATTAATCTCCAAAATGGAATATACCTGTAGAGCAGTAATATCTTTTAATCTTAAGTATAACTGGTCAGTGTTCATCCTGCATCAAAACCCTGAAACTGTGACTCCATGTTATTATTCCTTTAGAACAAGAAACCATCAAAAACCTGTATCTAAATACACACAGAGAAAATTATTTTCCATCATCCTGACATTTCTTTAACATTCATAAATAAAAATATAGTCACACTATCAGTATTTCATACTGGTGTTGCCTTGCTACAGTAAATTTTTCAATGTTGAGAGAAGGCATATCCTTGAGCTTCATGAAGTGTTCAGACTGTTGCTAGAGATTTCTTCTAATTATGCTGTCTTCTCATATATCCTCCTATATCTTTTAAGATATTTGAACATTAAAAAAAATTCTGAAATTAATCTTCTCTCCTCAAAATATAAAAAGTCATAAATTTTATTAAAGGACCCCATATTTTACCAAAATTGCTATATTGGGAAGATAGTTTGAAGTCAGAAACTAAACAGGAGAACACATTCTCCAAAGCAAATTTTTGCTTTCTAAGCTTGCCTTTGTGTTTCACAAAAAACTCCCAACATCAGGTGAAAAAAAATTCTCTTTGCCTAAAAACATTTGTGAAATAATGGAAGTGAATTCATTTCATAAAATTCAGTGGTGACTAAACCAGGCTGATATAAAGAAATCTATGGTATAGGTTGCTATATTTATATAATATGTATTTGTTGTGGATCTAGTTTTCATTTTACAGCTTCATAAGTACTGCAAGGAAAATACAATCTCTAATTTTACAATAAATAGGTTTGCATTTAAGTGCAGTCTTTCAAATAGAATTTGCAACTGTTATTCTTAGTGCCCCTTTTAGAATCCATCTGTAAGGCTAAAGATAGAAGTGACAATTTTGTTAAGATTATTAAAAAATTAAAAAGCCAGTAGAGTACTCTGTTTAAAAATTCTATTTGCATTTTATCTGTCACTGAATTTGCCCTAATTGTCCACTATTGTGATAATGTCTAAGTTGAATACTGTATGTCTGTATGTATGTTAGCACCCAGCAATTAACTTAGCAATAATTATATACTATTTCTGACCTCTTTGTGCAGCTGGCAGAGGGTGTGGGTTTTTTTAAACACATCTTCTGCAACTTTAAGTAATTTTAAAAATAGAAAAATAGAGTTTAAGAACTATAGGAAACAATTGTTAGCTTTGCAAATAGTTTCTTATACACTTGTAGACTTGTAGAATTCACATATGCATTGTGATTACATGCAATAAGTTTGAATTGTAATAGCATTCCTCAATAACTTCTGGTTTTTTTACAGCACATTATATGATTTCATAACTGATCCTGTGAGATCTATGAGTGACACTGATTTTTATTTTTTTTAAAGCAACTATTTATGACAAGCATTTCTATAAGTAGACACAGTATTTAAATGTTTTTAGCCTTGCACTGGGTTTCTTCCCTAGAATACCTTTCTTCTTTATAACATCAAATGACAGAGACACAATGCTATCTACCTCAAGTAGTTGGAATAGGACTAAGAAAATACAAGTAAAATTTATCAGTACTGGTTCAGTCCCTGTCTTATTCCTCTGTTATTTTATCAATTTCTCAAATGAGTGATGTTCCATGATTAGAGATATTTATAAATTAAGAGATCCAATTTCCCCCACAGGTATGTGCATGCAAGACTCATCAAAGTTAAATGTCAAAAAGAATTAAATATAAAATACTGATTCTAGCAAAATTCTAAGAACTTCTATATTTGCATCTCTCTATATGCAAGCCATGTGTAGTTCATTAACATTATATGTCAGTAAGGTTGCAGGTCAATTTAGAAATCCGATTGCAAATCAAGGGAAAACTACTTTCAAATGACATCTGGCTTGACCTTCAAACCCTAATAATCTAGAGCAAATCAGATCATTAAATTATAAACTGAAATTAAGTTTATGATTAATAGAGTTCAGAAAATGAATTGCAATGGATAACTGGGCTTTATTGGGCCCACAGACTATTCATGAGAAGATCATAGCTCCATGGGATTTCTTGAAGTAATGTTTTTAACACCATCTTAAGCTTCATCATTCCTCACAAAATCTGAAGTACAGATGTGGTGAGTGAGCTCCTACTGCCACAATACTTGTTGGCTGAGCAGAGGAACAGGGAAGGTGCATATATGGAAGTCAATTCAGGTGTCAGACTGAGAAGAAAAAAGAAACCTGTTCCCTTGCGCCACCAGTGAGACCCATGGCTTGGTGCAGTTTCAGACATGTTCATGGGTGGGATGTCTGAAGCATCTACTGAACTGTGAGATGTACATACTGCAGATGAGATTTTCATCTTTGTTCCAGTGCTCATGACACATAAAAAACCCTTAAAATGTCTATTTTCTGTGAGGAAGAGGATTTTGCTGACCAAGTATGAGGCAACAAGCAGGCAATTCTATAGGTAAGTCCCTCGGATTCTCCTTTTAAAGTAAGCACAAGTGAAATTAGCAGAAACCTTGGATCAATATCTGTGTTAAACAGAATTTATAGTTACAACGTGGCATTCTGCTAACTTGTCAGCATTAGCAATAATCCTTTATGAGAGATTATTACTATACATCAAAGTATGGAGAGCACTGCAAAACGACATGACTGAATTTTTAAAAATAATGATTCCACTTTCTATGGAAAAACCAACCAACAAACCCAGACATTGTATAGTAGAGCAGACTGCATACCAGTTTGAGATAATAATGAATGAACTCTTATGCTGTACCTGTAAGACTTCCAGACACAAAGTCTGGATAACCTATATGTAAATAAAATAACACTAGCATGTGGCTGCTTTAGAAAACAAAAAATATGTAGACTGAATACAACGCAAGTGGTAAACAGATGTTTCCTGTAGGCTTGCATTAAGATAATGGTAGAAATTCTTTAATAAGTAGAAAAAAACCTTGTCAGATTTTGGCTCTTATATCACTGTCATAGCAGATGTCATTTTACTCCATATGTTAATCTTTCTACGTACTTATATAGCTTTTATCACCCAAGTACCTGCATAATTTGTAATCCCTTGAGGCTTCATTCTCACAACATATGAAAGAATGGGCAGTTTACAAACAAGCAGCAGAGACACAAAATGAGCCTGGAGACTTGGACATTTCATAGTTGAACTCATGATTTAGAGGAGGATTTTTAGAAATCCATCCCCTTCTTTAGCTGTAATACATTTTACTCAAAGCCATACAGGGCCTTCATTTAAGGACACAGATTAAGAAGCACATGATAAATGCAAATCAGACTGTCAGGTCTGTACTGAACAATTTAAGAGTTAGTTTATATTCACCGTTGGAAGTGACCTGGTTTAGGATATATGCTTTAGTTCAGCCTGAAGCTTGAGATATAATGATGTTGCCACCTCATCCTACACAGCAGAGTGCCCTAATTTCAGGAAGTCTTAGAGAAGCTTGCAGTGTTCAAACAATACACAATCTTTTAAGATGGTTAATCCAAGTCTTTGGTATCTTCCTACTACAGTACGTATTATCAACAATTTTTAATTGCTAATTTCTGCAGCAATTCTACAGGCTTATGAGGGCCCATATGTCAATTATTCCAATGAATAGATTTTAAGGCAAGAAGAGACTTTTAGAATCATCACTCGAAGTAGCTGTGGTTATATATGCATACATGCTCTGAAATACCAGACACCCAAGAAAGGATATAACTGGTGCTTGGTTAAACTCTTTCCAAGAAAATAATATACAAATACTGGGGTTGTGTTTCCTGTAGGCTTATAGATTTTTTTTTCCATTTCAGGGTTTGTTTTTGTGTGAATTCAAAAATTTAAAATAACAATGTAGAGGAGTTAGCTCCTCTAACCATTCTCCCATGGTTACAGACACACCAGGAGAGCACAACAAGTAAACTCTTATTTTCTACCTCTGTATCCTCTCCAACGAACACTCACAAGACAGCTATTGGATTTAGCTATGCAGCATCTAGACTTCTCTACAGAAATCCTCAAGACCTGCCAGAAGGGGCAGCAGGGGGAGGCAAGAGGGTGCAACCACTGTATCCTCCTGCGTTGCAGCCAGGCCACCTCAGGGAGGGGGATGCTCCTCTTCCCAGGGGTGCTGGAGCTGTGCTTGCCCTGCCCTGCTCAAAGGGTCATCTTTGCATTTAATACCTTATGATTCATCACAACCCAGAAAGCATAAAGGCCCTGCTCTTTAGAAATTTCAGCAAATCCTCCCTACATAAATAGCAGGTGAAGATTTAGCTGGTGAAGATTGTGATGGTATGTGGCAGCACGCTGTTCCTTTCATGCTGGATGAAACCTCCCATCTCTCCAACTACATATGAAACTTGTCTCATGGAAAACAAAGTAATCTAAGCTGTTTCTCGGATGTCCATTTATAAAATAGTGTTTTCTTACTTCCTATTGTTTCATGAGAATTATTATTGCAAAGAGATGAGATAATATCTAAGGCAAGAAAATACTCCAGTGTAAATTAGATAGTAAATATTCAAAACATCACAGGCATTCTTGACTAATGCCTAGTATCACTTAAATGCTTTATTGCATTTATTAGTTTCAGAATTTTTCTACTTTTATAGCAGCTGTCTGACAAAGACCTGAGTTCCCTTTAGTCTAGATCCGTCTCTCTCACCAAAGAGCACTGTAAAAACCTTCTTTAGGTTAAAAAGTATTTAACTGGGCTGGAAAAGATGGAGTCCTGGCGTAAAGCACCTAGAAAGGAAAACTGCAATGTGAAAGTTTGTGAAAGTTTATTAAGGCCAGTTCTTTTTTTTTTTTTTTTTGGCCTTGGCTATGACAGGACACGCACAGTCAGTGCGGACAGGCACACAGGAGAGTGCACACTGTGACTAATACAGCCATGTCTACTTGTGAGTAGCAGAGTGCAATTGTAGAAAGCCATATTGCTTCTGTGTTTTATCCCAGTGCTCAACTTTAACACTAGTCAATCATGTGTACAGTATCATTTTACTGTCTAAAATAGGTTATGGTAGCAATTTTGAGTCAGAAGGAAACTGTGAGCATGGCAGAATAATCCCATTAGTGAGTCAGCTATGGAATAGATTCCTTTGTGCACCTGTGTGCTTCCCTATGTCTCCTCTCCCAATATTTTCCATCAGCTTCTCCAAAAAGGGCCTCTAGAAAAGTACAGGAAGAATTCCCAGCAGAATGCATGGGCTGGACTTTAAACAGCAGTCCAAGGCTAAAATATCATAAGGTGTATTATCATAAGAGTAGACAGATAAGATGGATCAGATAAATGGTTGTCATGTTGCGAATGTTCTGTCCACTCGAGTTGTTTATTATATTTAAAGTAGAGGAAATTCAAAATACATATTTTTTAATGTTAACTGATCAAATATTACTTCATATAATATAAATAATTTATTATATATAAAATCATGTTTTCTTGTTGGGTTATTAGAGAATTTTTGAGTTATTAAACATTTTCTCACCTACCTTATAAATAATAGCTAAATCCCCCCTATCCTCATCTAGACTTTTTATCTTTATTTTCTTTCCCCTTTTTCCCTTTTTCCCCTTTTCTGAGGGAAGGAGAGAAATTAATTTCTTTTAGAGTAAAGGTTCAAATATTCTAAATGCACGTATTCTGACAACTGGTAAACGTAACATACTTATATATAGTGATACGCACCAATACTCAACTTCACTATATGTCTGGAAAAAAATGCATATTTTAATGAATATTCCTTAAAAGCTCACAAAACCCTCAGGCATTATGTGCCTAATTTAATAGTAATCTTCTGGGTTAAAAGTTAAGAAAAGAAAGTGGGTTTTACCAGCTTTGATAGGTCAGGGGAATACTGCGATGCCAGGAAGCCAACAGCTGTCCCGCTCCATCCCTTCCCTTCCAGCTGAGCAGTACTGAGGGCAATGAGCCGTACCAGGCTTGGATGTGCTCCCGGTTGACCCTACCAAGGCTGCGCTCGTGGGCAGCAGCAGCAGCAGCAAACAACCACATGTGACAGTGCAGGGGCTACGGGAGAAGGTGCTGAGGGCAAGATCTGGCTGCTGATCTAAACACTAGCTCATGACAAGAATCCCAGGCAAAAACACGAGCAGGGAATTTAAGCAAGCTGACGTGAAGGCTTTCACCGGGTTAAATTTGGAAATCCTTAATTCCTCTGGAGTCAGCACTAGCTGATACCAAGCTTTCTGTCCCAGGAGGTATCTACTCACTATCAAATCTGAAAAGAACAGTAGCAATAAATGCAGCAAATAATGAGTATAAGCAAGATCTAACAGCACTGCATTTATTTACCACTGATACCCATTATTAAACTGAAAATTTGTGATAAAGGAAATTATACATTTCCCACAAGATATCTTGCTTCTACAGTTAGCAAAAACTTGCTGGGGTACAGCATAGTTTACTTTAAACATAGATTAATTTATTTTTTAAAGTTATCTTTACTTTTCTGTTCCTATGCAGAGGACTACTTTAATCCACACATTTGCCTCTCCAAAAGAATCTGGAACCCGTAGTTTGCTTGCAATATATTTTAAATAAGAGCAGGAATTATTCTTATTATTATTTGTACTTAAAACAGTAATCACAGTTTAGCAACCCAGATTGGTGCTATACTGTGCAAAGCAGCAGTAAAACCAGAAAGATCAAGAATCCACCCCAAAACCCTAGCAGTTTTCATCATTTGCATGAGAAGTCTAAATTAGGACCCTAGTAGCCCAAATTTCCTTCTGTAATCAACGGTGAGAGAAGGACCCTGCTGGGGCATTACTCAGATCTCCAGCAGGCTAAACTGCTCTGTGCGAGTCTTTGTGATCACAAGCAGCTCCAAAGCTATTTTTTTTTTTTTGAGAAGGACAGTGTGCTTTTTGCTTTTATACACTCATACTATTTCCTTCCCTTTCCCTTTCTTTTCCCTTTCCCTTTCCTTCCCCTTTCCTTTCCCCTTCCCTTTCCTTACCAAGGGGTTACAACTGCATTTCTTGTTATAATTATTTACCCCAGACTAATTTATCCCTGGCAGAAACCTGTACTTCTCCTGCAGGTGTGCCCCACTGTTTACCCTTGCGGAGCCACAGGCTTTCGGAGGGGTGGCTCAGCCTTCTGCAGGAGATCAGCGTGGTTTCTCTGGACACCTGGAAATGATACAATGCTGCTAAGCCCTACAAAAAAGGATAGGCGTTGTTCTGAGGGCTGAACGAACAATGAGAGCATATGGCTCCTAATGCTAATTAATTATCCTATGGGTTAAGGGAGACACTGAAATAATAAAGCTAAATGAGATTGGAAAGATACTTCCTGTGAGTTTAATTAGGACAGTATCTCTCTGATTTCAAACAGCACAATGTAACTCCAGAGGACCCTATCCTATCCTCACAAAGGTCAAATGCCATAATTTAATCTGCCATAGTAAAATAATTAATACAAACATTAATGATGGCTTTCTCAACAAGGGCTAAGCACAAATTCAACTTTATAAATAGCAGCGTCAAATCAGTTCACTCGTCTGAATCCGTCTCTTACAAAAATACTACTTGTCTACAATGATTTTACACAAACTCTCATTACTTCTGCTTCCAGGTATGTTGGATTATCAACTACTCTCTCTTTTCTTTGAAGTGGTGAATAATTTTATTGAGCACAATAAAAAGATTCTGTTATGCATGATTTATCCCAACTTTCAGACACATCTCTTACTGCAATTAAACTACAACTGGCTTTTGGTGGGTTTTTTACATTCAAATTAACAAATTGCAAAGAAAGAGTTTTAATTGTGTCTCATGACTTGTAATTTATGAACTTTTCCATTTTCTTGGGTATTTTTTGTGCAGATTGCCTTTCATCCTCCACCAGTGTGATTATTTGAGGATAACCACACCCTCTAGAATGTCTTTAAAGGTACAATGAGGTAAGACTTTGTTCCAGAGGAATAAATGTTTGGATTTTGTGAAAAAAAAAGAGCAGTTCATGTTTAAACACTTATAGCTCTTGTAGGGAAGTTTTTCCCATTTATTAAATGGTCACTGTCAGCCAGAAAATCACGTTAAGTTCAAGAACAATCGTAATTAGCATTGTCAATCAAAATGGTACAATAATAGGCACATTAACACAATAACATGTTGATGTATGAAGAAGTGAAGTTCTTGCTGCCTAAGGTAATGCTTTAGTCTGAAAAGAATAATTGCCAACTACTTCAAAGTGCTATAGTGAATTAAGTTTGTTTATAGCGTAATTAGAGAGTAAAAATGAAGATCTGTGCGTGCCAGATTTCAAATTGGCTATTTTCTACCTGCAGTGCTCAGAATTTTCAAATGCCTTCTGCAACACATTGTACCTTATTATTTTCAGGCACTATATCAAGTTGCATCATGTCACATCCTATTATATTAAATGATGTAGCAATTCTGTTGAGTTCACCCTGAGGTATCACAATGCTAGAAAAGCAAAGGAAAGAAAAATACACTCAGAGGAAGAGTTAATGAATTTTTTTTAAATCATTCTGTTATCCAGATTTCAAAGTGTAGGTTACATAATTATTTTAGTTTCTTGATGTTTATTTCATCTCATTCTCCCATTCTTTCCAAAGTATAAGAATGATGCAGACAGGCCTGAGAGGAGAGACACACTACAAAGAGAAGACGATGAGAATTGAAGTGCAAGATACTTTTTAGAAATTGAAAACTTCCTTACTAATTGCTCTTTTCAAGGATCCTTTTTAAAAAATAAGATTTCTCTGACAGATGAGATTCCTGGGTTACTATAGGGATAATTCTTGCTGAAATATATTGCATAGTCTTAGAGTATCTTTCAAAAATTTCTTTCTCTTTTCTAACAGCTTTGAGGCAACTTTCTAGGCAAAAGACTCTGATATCTATCATCTTCACAATATCTAAAGAGAGTTAATTATTTAAAGCCAGTACTTTGCATCAAGGAGAAATGCAAGACTTCCATTAGCTTTAACTGTGAGGAGACATTAAAGAACCTGCATCTTTCCACTAGTGAGAACATTTCAAAAACAACTAAAAAAGGTCTGACAGATGGCAGAAACTTTTAAAGTGCTTATTTAAAAGTAAATGTTAGGTCAATATAATTAAGAGATTCAGTAGCAAATGCATCTTTAGCATTTTTTAAAGAATCAAGTATCATCATTATCGGAAGAACATGCTGTATAGTTAATACATAAATAAGGAGCATGAATCACTGTTTTTAGTGGTAATGGACAATGTAATCTTTACCATGGCAATATAACTATCATATCCTAACACAGAATAATATAGAGGTTAAGCCTGGTTTTGTTGTTTATTTGGTTGGTTTTTTTTTTGTTAAAAGTTTGGCTTATAATCCTATTATTTTGAGGGCCTTGCACTTAACAGAGACAAAGATACACCTGGATTCCCCACCCCTAACCATAAAGATGACCTAGAATCTATTTTTATAAAGTGAAAATAAACCCCCCACATATATAGAAAAAAAATAAAAAGAATGCAATGCCTTTATAGAAGTGCTGGGAGATTCAGGACTGAAAGTGAGGCAAGTTAGCATGAAAATGAGCACCTGATTACAGAAACACTGCAATAGTCAGCAGCAGGCAGAAAGGAAGCTGTAGTGAAGGTTCAGCAGTTCTCCAGAGCACACCCACAGCCACATTAATTTTGAAATCTTTTGAAATGCTATTCCACATTCCTATGCAATCTAGCAGCAGTTGTGAAAACATCTTTCAATCATTTATAATAGCTTTAAAATTATATAGCACCTTTCATATAAATGGATCTGAAAATGGGTTTCTAGCTTTATTCACTAATTTTAGAATTTATAGCGCTTAAAACAAAGAACTCCGTTAGCTAACTTATAAATAGGGTAATTATCATAATGTGACCCAACTACTGTAAGTTGCCTAGACAGCAAAACATACAACTTTAAAACTGCAAATCACCTGATTCTTTCCTTTATAAGAATCCGAGTTCAGATACTTGCAGAAACAAAGAAAAGGAGAAAATATAGTGAATTTCCAAACGAGGTCTCATTATAGCTAATTCAAAATTCTCTATTAAAAGGAGTTTTTCTCTGATTCATCAGAACTGCAGGTTTTAAGATGTTTCCTATCTAGCAGCAGCAGAAAACCAGAAAGGACCTGGATCCTTCCTACTTTCACAGGCAGCCA
Source organism: Nycticryphes semicollaris (assembly GCA_013400055.1). Lineage (NCBI taxonomy): Eukaryota > Metazoa > Chordata > Aves > Charadriiformes > Rostratulidae > Nycticryphes > Nycticryphes semicollaris. The sequence goes on along the minus strand of VXBJ01002604.1, from coordinate 12,679 downwards.
CACCACCTTCTTATCACCTTCAGGAAGTGGAAGCTCCATCAAAGCATTCATTTTCCCCTAATTAATGACTGCATGAACCATCCCTCCAATCTGTCCTTACATGATGTCCCCAGGGAGGGTTAAGACATGGTTTACCAAGGCATGAGAGAAGAGTCTTGTCTCACAGTCTATGGCTAGAGGGGAGCAGGGAGGGAAACGAAGGACTTCTGCACTCCTCAGCCTTGGGGCTGATGGTTCAGCTGCTTCCCCCAGCAGCGAAACATGCCTTACCAGGTGGCTTGGCAGACTCTCCAGCAACTAAGCTTTGCTGTATTTTAAATTATTACTAAAGGTAACATTTCAAAAGTGTCAGAGCATTCAAGAAGATTATAAATTTTAAGCACTTAGGTTTTTTTGTTTCTTATATACTTTTGAAAATCACAGAATCACAGAGACGTTATTCTTTACTTTTACTTTACCAAAGCCAGTCTCATTCCTTCTCCTGTTTGTTTGTCATCTCGATGGGAAACAAAGCTAAAATAGGAACTGTTGTTTTTATTGCCCACATTCACAAGGCCTAGGACATGTGAGATTTCCATTGCTAATAAACTACCTATCTAAATAACATCTCTTCAACAACTCTTTTTCATTATTTGAAAGCATCCTTAGGATCAGAGAAATTACTTAATAAAATATTGTTATATCTGAGTAGGTCTTAACACCAGTATGTCTTGTATGTTTTTCCTTTTCTTTTCACAACACATACGTTGTTTTGAAATACAAAATGTAAAATTAAGTCAATAACAGAAGTCCTTTGGTAGAATAATTGTTCAGTTAGAGATAGTGGGACCCAGGGTAGGTATGCATCTGAGCACAGAAACTATTATATTAACTGCTAGCAGAGACTGTACAAGCTTAAATGAATCTATCGCTATAAATGCAGAATGTGCAAATTAATGTGTGTCTGAGACAAATTAAAATACAGCCTTGATTTTCTGCAAGATAAAATGCTTGGCTTAATAAAAAAATGTTTTAAATAGTCATGTTAGTAAATAACATTGGCTATGGAAGTAAGAAAAGTGCACTGACCACAGCAAGGCCTGTTAAAGATTAAAAAAAATATATGAAATTCAAGGTATGTGAAGGGTTGAAAAGTAATAAGGTCTGAATGACTTAGTGATGGCTGTCATAAAAATCTGGCAGGGTATTCTATTTACAATATGTAATAAAACTGTCACACACAGAATTTATAAAAGCATTTGCCCTAGAAAACTAAATCTTTTTGCCAAGGGCAAGTTAATAACCTCTACAGTTCATTTGAATATATGGGCAAAGATATGTTTTGACTAATAGAGCATCACAAGGTGAGCGCTAAGCAATGTAATAGATATCGTGAGAATGGGATGGCCCAAAGATGACAACAACCTGTTAGAATACTGCTGAAATATCTTTTGATCTTTTTACCCATCATGATCTGTCACTAGTGAATATATGCTGTGCATGTATGTGTAGATATGTGGGGTTTACTAGTTGCTGATTACTTATGCAGGAATTCCATGTTAACTGACATTAAAACAATTCTTCCTCAGCTACTCAGAGAAGATACTGACTTGTGAAGTAGCAAATTGAATGCAGAGCTATTGCTCTTCAGATTATGTGGGGCTTAGTGGTCTGAGAGACTTAAGTCACCAGCAGATCAGTCAACATCCAGAACTTTTCCCTCATAAAAATCCACACTTTAAAATTAACATATTTTTAAATCAGAGCTTCCAAAACAAATCTAAATCCAACTTCGTGTTGTGTCACACATTATAAATTAAGAATCATCTAGGAAAACAGTTGGTACTTAGCCAGAGTACAAAGCTGTGTGCAAGTTCACGGTGAATGAACAAGCAACTCCCATTTTTGTTAAGGGGAAAAAAAAAGTTTTCAGTATGATAATAATCACGAGTTGAAAAATACAACTTTTTTTGCCCAAGAAGTAGGGAAATTGTTCTGCCCTGAGCTCTGTTGCCACAGACTACTATTTATACATGAGCTAACTAATTTAAAGCTAGCTTTGGTTATCTCTGAAATATGCTGCTTTCACTGCCATGACTGCAATTCAGACAGACTCTGTAACAAACTATGTTATTTCCCCCAATATACTGGTTGCAGAGCTTTGCTGAAAAAAACCCAACTAGGATAAATTCCGTTAGACCGACATGAATTAAACCCTGCTGCCAGGTATTTCTGGGCAAAGCATTTGGTGCTTCTCCAAAAGGGAAAGGGTCCAACTGAATGAGATGAGCTTCGGATAAAGATTTAGTCATCATCCCGACAGACATATTGAGACAGCAGCTAGGAAGGGCTTGTGCCTCTGGCTGGTGGACTATCCCCACAACATGCAGAGAATTTCCCTGTCCTGCTAATGAAGTGCCTTGTCTGTGCACATAGCTGTACAGAATTGCTAACTGTGATTTGTACTGGAGTAATGTTATTTTACCTTAAAATTTAAAGCCTTTACACCAGAAACTAATTAAAAAGTGCAGCTATCATATAGCTTTTATAAATGTCATTAACATATAAAAAAACTCACAAAACTAGAATGAGATAGCTCTCCATTCCTGCAGTTGAAATTACCCGAATTACACTTTACTTGTACTCTTAATGTGAAAGACTGATATACAGGTGCCTGATGAGCATTTTGAGTTGAAATGATACTAATAATCTCCCTGTCTCTTTCACTCCTATCCTCAATTATGATTGATTGAGAAGCAATTATGATTGATTTTATTTTATTCTTTTACTTTTGTACCAGTAGGCCATTGCGCAAAGGAATCTCAGAGAGGACTGCGTCAAATTTACTTAAAATTTACTCTGGCAAAGTGACAATACATGTGGCCATTCAAATCTCCTGCACATCCAGCTTCAGCCTCTCACCTAGGTGAATCTGTAGCTGTGTTTTTTCTGGGAATGTAATTGTCCGGGACAGTTAACGGTAAGAGAGGAAGAGGCAATGCCTCAGAGTGATAAGGCAGTCCTAAAGAAGCCATGATTTGGCACAGAAAGATTAAGCAGTACACTCATTTGTGAAGTGATGCTGAGTGATGATTCAGTTATTATCAGGTTGTAACATATGTTCAGGTCAGCAGCATACATATTGCATCTTCAATTTCAAAATTAATTTTTTTTTTGGAAAAAGATCAGCGCTCAATTTCTGAAGGCCAAAACTTCAGCTGTTTGAGTTATAGAAGCTGGACCAGGTTAGAGATTAGAAGTAACGTCTGTTCTGGCATGCCTGCTGCCACTTCTTAGCTGTCTGGTAATACACCCTGTCACGCAAGTTTAGGAGGGAGTACAGCTGATGCTAGAGGCACTCTGTGGTTCCTGCCCTTGCTATGTCCTTGTAACTCCACACACATCCCCATGTACACATGGTTCTTCTAAACAAGCCACATCATTTTGCTACCACTCAGTAATAGTCAAGGCAAAGTGCCCATTCACCCAACAGAGTATGCTCTACCCCTGACTGGTAACAGTGTCAACTACACTACATCATTGCTTTACATTTGCTTCATATTACAGCTACCGTTGTTGTAGCAGCATCAGTGATGAGGTATGCGTGACCATCTTTTGGCAGCTTGTTTCTAATCAATCATCCATCTGTAGTCTGCTTTCAACTTGCTGCTTTTGGCCTACTGCCTTGTTACCTCGTGGCTTCTTTGGCTACCTCATACCTTCACTGAGCACAGTAGCTGTGGTCTCAGAAAATTACCCTTATTTTTCATTACTCAGGGAATATGAACTTCTCTGCCGGCTGGCTGCTGCTGGCCACATGCTCTTCTCACTGCTTAGGTGATCGTTCCCGCACCCAGATTACAGATCTGGCCCCAGAGAAGTAGAGGGCTGCCTGCCTGCAGGGATACAAAACTCAGCAGTTTTGCTGTTCATTCCATAATGCAAGGAATGAATCCACCTAAGAAGTGACCCAAAGTGCTCTACAATGGGAAAAGAAAATGAGTCTCGGACTTATTTTAGCATAAACTCAACAAAACAAACAAAACAAAACAATAGACAAACAAAAAAAAAAAATAGAGCTGTCCAACAAAGGTATACTCTATTTTCCATACAACAGGACTGAGGTAAATGTAATTTGTCAATGAATGCAAATGAATAAGGTCAAAGACTTCTTCTCATGTCATGCAACTACCCCAAATTGACCCAGAAACACTCCCACAAACTAATGGTTATTGGGGGATTGTTAGGGTTGCTAAAGTAGTTGCCATAGTACCCAGGCCTTGCATAAAGCAATAAAAATGCCTCACAGCTTTTCTGTGTGGAAATGCAACGTTCCGGGGACATATTGCCAAGGAACAAGGGAAGTCCCTACTGCATCGGTTTCACCTTATTCTTGATTAAAGGTTCAAAGTGCAGTAAAATAAGAAACTGTCTCACTATTAGGAAAAAAAAATAAACCAACAAAACACCAAACAAACCAAAAAACCCCACCCAAACCCACAAACAAACAAAAAAACCCACTTCAAATCTAAGATTGAAGGAAGGTGACATCATTACCCAAAAGTCAACAGAACCAACAGCTGGCCTAGATGCACCACCAGTTACTGCATCAAGGAATTTAAATATTTGAAAAGATAGGAGGGTAGGAGAATAAAACATTACACTCAGCTGCAGCAGTTCTCAGTTCTGAGAGCTGCTCCCTTTTGCTGTTACAATTGATAGTTCATAGTAGCTGTAAGAGAAAGAGGATATCCATCCAATGCTCTCCTTGATGAACAGAATAGTTCAGTGAAGAAAAGGACTACATTTATGACAAACACTCAAACACCAGTCTCCTTGACTAAAAGATTTAATTAAAATGGCAATGGTAAAAGAGGGAGGGAAAGCCACAATTACCCCACAAACCCTCATTCGGGTGGCAGAAAGGTGATTCCTGCTGTCAGTGGGATTGCAGGTCCAAAAAACCAAACAAAAATTGTTCTCTGTATTGGGCAAGGGAGCAGGTAAGTCCTGGCTCCACATACAGTCCCCTACTTGATAACCAGAGTGGGAGATAAGGATGCAGAAAAAAAAGGCATCTGCCTCATGAAAAGATCTGTTAAAAGCTTTTCCTTTCAGGGGAAAGAAGAGCAGGAAATAAAGCCATTTACCCTGGAATAAAATACATGAGAAGAATGAAGTGAGCACTCCTTTCGTAGGCTTTTAAACCAATAAAACGTACATTTATTTTTTTTATTTGGGTTCAAGAAAAGGAAGCCTGGAACCAACTCTGGTTCAACTTCTGGTTTGCTACCAAGCTTTACTTGCTTTTGCCATTTATTGCAGGTGTGTCTGATAGGATGGATAGGAGAAACTTTTGTCCTAATTTTTTTTGTCTTATATTTTCAAATAGCAAAATGAACATAAATGATATAAATTGCAAACTTGTAAGCCGAAAAAGAAATAGTAACTGCCTATTGCATGACAAACTAGGCACATTTAAGATGCTTGAAGAGGGTCAGGTAAGATTCTTGTGGCGACAAGAGTGACTGCATCTGTATGAGTGTTCATGGAGCTGACTGCATATACGGTCATCATACTAAATAATTAACTCTCCATCATTTTGGGTAATAGGAGGGGAAGAGGAATCTGGGATAATGTAACTGAGCCCAGATCTACAGAAGCATCAACATCCAGTTAGAAAAACTCTCTCCCAACTGGTGCACATGCATCAGTTAGCTCCCATGGACTAATTCAAATGCAGATATCTGCAATGTAGGCATCCACAGGTAAATGTAATGAATACTACTGCCAGGGTCTCTGCAATCCTGTGAAACAAGATAAACTGTCTGTATGAAGTAAGTATTCCATGACAAAACCTTCCTCAGGTTGGCAAGCTTCATTACTGACTTAATTCATTAATGCTTTCACCACCTTATCTGCTGATGCAGCACATAAAAGGATAAGGGTCCAACACTAGATCAGACTAGACTATGCTTCTGGACATTGCTATGCTACAAAACATCTCAGAAGTTGTATGTGAAAAATGCAGGTCAAAAGGTAAACCCGAGTTGTTCTTTGCTGTGCCACAGGCAGGCAGTCTATAGCTGAGGTAGAAATCAAACTCAAGTTTTATGACCCTCTGCTTACATGTTTGTGTAATTTAAAAACATTTGTGCCCATCTATTTTAAATCATCATCTAACTGTACATTAATGAGATTTTCCTCAAAGTTATTTTATTTATTGTTATGAAACCCTGCATCAAAAACATTTCTAAACAATGTATTTAAATGGACCTGTAAGTTATTACTAATATTAGAAAGCTCTACAGCTTTTCCCTTTTTAGGAAGTGCATCAGGGTCATTTCTAGGCAATATGTGAAATCATAACAAGCTTTTATTTGATTTCTAGAACATAGACAAGAAAAACAAAAAAATCTCCTAAATCCCAAGTTTGAAATTATTAAGTTCTGTATTTCTTATTCTTCCATATTTTGGTTCTACTCCTAGTACTACAGTTTATGAGTCAGAATTGCCTTTTGCTGTTTTCCCAGCATAAATGCCAAAAATAAGAGGGAAAAAAAATAACCAAACAAAAAAAAGAACTGGATATTCAAAGCAGGAAATCTCTGTTCTTTGAGGTAAGGAGACAGTAGAAATTATTTCTTTTACATTTTTTTTTTTTCGTTTTCCAATTTGTTGTTGCTCTGCATTTCAAGAAATTAAATAGAGGCAAATATTGTTTCATGCCAAATGCAAAACATTCCCTCAAGCGGGACTGGGCACATGGGTGAATGACACTTTTATTTATGCTTCTCTGATACTTTTCAATGTCCTGTTTCCTTTCCCTTAAAGTCATACAACAAAATTCCCCCTGGTTTTGGAGGAGCTGCATAGTGCAACAAGATTATTTGTCCTATTTAAATTTGTGACCAAGGAAATGAAATTCCAAAACATGACCTTGAACCCACATCTTTTGCATATTGCAGAAATACCTGGATCAAAACCGACTGGCGAGTTGTTTTGGATTTTATAATAACTTTTATAACTTGATATATGTTTCTGAAATGAAATTTAACCCATCTTACAAAGGCTAAATGTAATAAAAGTCACATAAATCATTTAATGTTGAACACACATATTGGTTCTAGCTACGTACATACACACAAAAAATACTAAGCTGTGAGACCCAACATGTGCTTGTTCTTAAGTTTTTGGAAAACTACATTAACTTTTTATATTCTCGTTATATCGTGATTTGTCTTATTTCCTAAGATTACAAAGAATAACACAATTGGATTTTGCCCCATGCCTCGTTCAGCATTTCAAAGTATTCAAGATCATTACAAATTAAATGACACAGTAACATGGTCAATATTTCATTTGCTGCTTCACAGCTGTTAGAAGGTGTGCCTCTAATCTTAAACACGAGAGAGACAATCAAATCTCATGAGAGCCTATTTGTCCATTATGATGGCTGCAGATTATTCCGACATACATGGGTTATTGCTAAAATATATTTTGATGCTCTGACTTCCTATCATTTGGATCCAATCTTTCACAAAAATAAAAGAGTTAGCAACTATTTTCAAGGATCATTTTATATATTTTGCACTGATTCTCTTAGCAATTTGGTTTATTCCTACTACTACATGCATTCCTGAAAATACTGCATAGGATCTCACTCAGAATTCCCTTTCTTCTGAACAGTCCTATTAAATCATATTTGAAGACTAAACACACTTTATGTGAATCACAATACTTCTTTTCCCCAAAATAAAACATAAAGCAATTTTCAATCGTTCATACCAATGTTTCATCTTTAAATACCATCTTATCTCTGCAAGGGAAACAGAATCTACATGTGCTAAAAAAACATTTGCTCCTGTGAGCTGAACCACTGCCAGGCAATCCTAGGCTGGAATGAACAGGAATGACCCTGTACCTCTGGAGTTGTACGGACTCCTGCACCTCATCACTGAATTGACAAATATTACACCGAACCAACATGTTAGAACTTGCCAAAATGTAAAATTTCCCAAAATATATTAATACTTCATAAATGTCCATGACACAAAAGTATTAATAAGCCTAGAGAAAAGAAAGCTAATGCAAAAGTTCCCTGGTATCCTATTTGAATAAACAGATAATTAAATCCCAACTTTTGAATGCACCTTTAAGATAAAAAATGGATTCAACAATATCTTTACAAGTATTCATACGCATAGGCACCCATCCATCCACAGAATCTTCCTTGTAGTTATTGCTATAATAATGTGACATGTTGCACTAAATCAGTAGTTCTGTGGTCTCTGTCTTTCAGACTTTACAGAATTGGTGTGACAGTTCCAGCACCTCTTAAATAGCCTTTTAATCTTTTTGCACTTTGAATCACACATGAAAATTTAATTATGTGCAATTCTTCTATTAAAGTTGTCCTAATCTACTGCAGCCAATAATACAATATTGTAAAAGGAAAATCCATTAAATTTTACAAGACGAATACTCAAGCAATCTTTATCTTTTTTTTTTTTCCTCTGAGATATTGAATCATTATTTTGAACTCATATAGCTATCTGACATTGAACAGAAAGCAGTCACATCATGTAGAATCACCCAGTTAAGAAAAAGGCAAAGGCCAGAAATGTAGCTGATCATGTAAATATCCAACCTTATGAGAATCTGCTGTCACAGAAAATACATTAGCAGATAATTTAGAATCTGGTCTGATTGGACAGCTGCATTTTATGCTAGAAACCACTAGGTTCCTCTTTGATGAGCACTCCACAGTATTTATCTTAATTGTGAAACTTACAGAAACCAATGGCTACAGAAGCCTTATTTTTATTTCAAACCTAATCTCCTCTCCTTAAAAGTGGTATTTTTACTAATGTAGCCACTTTAAGCAAAATACACCAATAAATTGGATTACAAGGTTTTGACAAAGTCTTTCATATCCTGATCCAAGCCAACACGAAGCATTACATGAACATAACTGAGAGGAAATCAGGAAAAGGTTATATTAACAAAGATAACTGTGCATGTGTGCATTCATATCTGCATATGCATTCTTTCACATTAGTATGTGCTGATGCTACAACACTGATAACAAGGGCGGGGTTTGTACTGTCAGATTGTCACATTCCACTTTCCTGCAGCTAAGGAGAAAACACCTTTTCTCCTTACATTAGCAAATACAAAAAAGTGTATAGAAAAAAAGGAATTGTAAACTCTTTTGATGAGGAAGTAAAAGCTGATTTGAAAAAGTTTTCTAAAACAATTAGTTCATCAGAAAAAAAAATATTATTCTTAAAGTAAAACTCTCAAAGCTGTTAACTGAATTTCCTCTCCTGACACATACCCTCAAAACACAATGGCCAAGCTGTGGCACTCCAGCCACACAGCCAGCAACCAGCAGAGGGGAGTGAAGCCCTCCTTCCTCATGCTCCCCTCTAACAGTCAAATACCTGCAGCAACAAGGACCAGGAGCAATTGCTAGGGTGCCAGCTGCACGCAGCAGCGACTGGCCAAGGCATGGTGATACTCCCCTAATAAGGAAAAAATTTAACTTCTGCTTTTTAAAACTGCATTGCTTTTCTCTGTATACATTTCTCTCCAACACAAAAGAATAAGACAGAGGATGCAAACAATCACACTGAGGTACCTCTAATAAGCTTTTTTTTTTTTTTTAATACCACACCGTAAGATCTTTGGTGCAATGAGTATATAGATCAAAATCTGCTCTACTGATTATTTAGATTAATATGCAGACTGTGGGACATTCATTTGCCTCTCTCTCTGATAATAGCTTAGATTAGGACATTAGGTAGAGAGTTCCTCTGTAGAGTCACCTTACACTACACCTTTAGAAGTCTGGACAAAGGTATTTTATAAGGAGTTATATTAAGAGAAACCGAGCAACTTTATGACAAAAGAGGATCTGAGGCAGCATAGAAAAAAATCCTGTCTAGCAGAGAAAAACAGGTCAAAAACACTGGCGTATATATAGTACTAATACTGTAATGTTTTCTTCTTCCTAAGAAAATAATTTTGTTATCCTGATTCAGAGAATGCTAAATGAGAACAAGGTTTTCATAAGCTTTTTTCAAGAAGTTGTCCACTAGCATTTCATTTGGAAAATTCATTTTTTACCACCAGTTACAAGATTCTAGAATCAGAGATGATGATTCAAACTAAAATGTTTCAAAAATACTTTCAGTTAGACACTAGCCACTTTCTATAACATTTTCTACTATTGAGAATATTTTGAAGCATGTAATTCCATAATATAAGTGAAAGATTAGGGTATGGTCTCTATCTCACATGCCAGATTTCTTATACTTCCTATATCCTTCAATAATGAATTAACTTTTTGCTTAATGACTAAAAGTTTAATTAATTTACGGAAAACAGGCACAAGTAACCATTCTTTTAATTAAGAAAATTCATTAAAATCCATCATTATCTTTGAAACTCTTTGAAGTTTAAAATATTATGATATTATTTTATAAATGTCACCTTAATAAAGTTTAAGAAAAATGACACAACATTAAGTTTAAAATGACAGAGCAGTATTTTCAGGGTTTCTTTTATGGGATGAACATAGTACTTTAGCTCTTCTATATTTCCCGGGAGATATTAGGATTCAATACATTCAAGATTAACACCATTAATTAAAAGCAGGCACTATTTACCAGTCATGAGTTTGGGCAGATTCTGTTTATTTTTTTCCAAAGTTTCTTACATGTACAGGAAAGGGTTGGCAGGAAATAAGGCTCCCATTCACACATATACCAAATAAAAATTAAGCATGTTCACTTGGATGAACTTTACCTTTAATGACGACATTTACATTGTTCACGAACACAGGAGTACCTTTCACATGCTTCAATTTTCATTAGTAACTCAGATTTCATGTTTCATAATTTGCTTCCTCCCACTCCCAGATACTTTCACAGAATCACAGAATCACAGAATCTTAGTGGTTGGAAGGGACCTTTGAGATCATCGAGTCCAACCACATGAAAAAAACAAAAAAA
>VXBJ01002602.1:146917-169746 GCA_013400055.1 Nycticryphes semicollaris | reverse complement strand
TTTTTTTGCTTCTTTCCTTTTTTTCTCCGGTATCTTTTTTTTGGAAGTCTGGTTTCAAAAGGAAAGAACCAGGGAAAAATAAACTAGGAATAGCTAATATATTCTTAAGGGGAGATGTAAAGAAAGGTTTCTCAAAGCACTGTAACAGATAGCTGTAGAATATGAAAAAGAATCCCTCATCACCAACCCTCTCTTTCTCCTTCTCCAATGTATTAAACTTGTGTGGAAGCTGACACAAAATCCTGCACTTGAAAGAGAGATTCACCACTCCACAACCTGACTTTCTATCCCTGCTGTTTGATACACAGGAGGCTCTGAGCAGAGTTATTTATGAGACCATTATTCAGCAGATTTGGGCAAATAGGGGTGAACTTCCAATAGATACCATAAGATAAGGTGCTGTAGTAAGGTGACACAGCTAAGCAGCCCTGTGTGTTTATTTAGCATAAACATCAGTTTGGTTTTGGAAATTAAGCTGATTTTCTTCCTCCATTCCAGAATTCACCTGTGCAGAATGTTTTAAATTGTTTTTTGCTTTTATTACATGTTTCTTTTTGTTAAAATCATTGGATTAAGGTATGCCAAAAGGTCCTTGAAAATCTGGCCTTTAATTTTTCAATGTGTTGTTTTGTTATCTATTGAAGTATCTCTTTCATTCAGCTGGACCAAGTATAGAAAATCTAAACAACATAAATTTTGGTAATTTGTCATAGTTAGAGGAGGTGACCGTCACCAAATTTGGTATTACTTTCTCTGTGTTCTTTACACACCAATGGATTAGGATGTTTCTGTATTTGTCCAAATAATAAATGGCAGAAATTAGATCTACAATGCTCTTTTATCATATTATGCAGAGGCTTTCATTGAATTGTTCCTTGTGACACTAATCTAGGTTTCCTGAACAGTTGCAGTTAATTAGTATTGTCTAGTTTGCATATATATGACTCTAGTAATAATAACCTGCGTCTGCAATTAAATTCACTGTGCCTATTTCAAACTCCACTTAGTCCTTCATTCCTATCCACATTACAATTATAAGTCATTATCACAAACTGCCACTTGAGTTTTCCAAGTAGCTTCTAAATTCAAATTGTTAAATTGATGAATGAATGGAAACTTCAGATTTCTTACTGCTCAATTTTATCTATTTTGAAATTCAACACTTTCTTTTTCTCCCACCACCACTTACCATCTTCATAACCTATGCTAGAACTTGTCTGGTAAACTACTGATAAATTTCTTAGAAGCTTCTTGGGAGTCTAGGTCAGACTTCAAGAAGTCTAACTGAATTGTGAAGGTTCTTCTGCTATTTCTGCTATTTCACAACAAAACACTTCACTTGTTGTCAAGTCACACATGTCTATAATTATGAGGATGATTAGGTGATTTTTAAGTAGTTTTTCTAGGTTTTTCACATTTAAATTAGTATGAAGTTATCAACAAATAAGTACTTTTGACTTATGATTTGATAATTTTATTTCCAGTCTTGTTTATTCCAAATAATATGTGGATGTGAATAAATACCATAAATTTTTTATTATTCATGCAAACACTATTCTGTTCTTCATGAAAATCAGGGGTGGAGGGAATTTTGTGTGGAATATATCAGTATGTGGCATTGTTTGAAATGTACCAAGTTTGCCGCTATTTGATGAAAACATGACACTTGGTCTTATGGAAAACTGAGTGTATCATGAATCCATGATACATCAATTAGGTCTGGAAACAATGGTATAGTTAGACCATAGAATCACAGAATCATAGAATGGCTTGGGTTGGAAAAGATCATAAAGGTCATCAAGTTCCAACCACACTGCTATGGGCTGGGACACCTCTCCCTTGACGAGGTTGCTCAAAGTCCCATCCGGCCTTGAACACCTCCAGGGATGGGGCATCCACAGCTTCTCTGGGTAACCTATTCCAGCACCTCACTACCCTCACACTAAAGATTTTCTTCCTGATGTCTAATCTAAATCTCCTGTCTTTCAGTTGAAAAATATTACGCCTCATCCTATCATTCCACTCCCTGATAAAAGAGTCCCTTTCCATCTCTCCTAAGGCCCCCTTTAGGTATTAGAATGTCACTATAAGGTCTCGCTGGAGCTTTCTCTTCTTCGGGCTGAAAAACCACAATTCTCTCAGTCCGTCTTCATAGGAGAAGTGTTCCATCCCTCTAATCATCTTTGTGGCCCTCTGCTACACTTGTTCCAAAAGGTCCATGTCCTTCTTGTGCTGAAGACTCCAAAGCTGGATGCAGTACTCCAAGTGGGAGCTCCCATGAGTGCAGTAGAAGGGCAGAATCACCTCCCTTGATCTGCTGGCCACACTTCGTTTGATTGCAACCCAGGGTATGGTTGACTTTCTGGGCTGCCAGAGCACATTTCTGGCTGATGCTGAGCTTCTCATACACCAATACCCCCAAGTCCTTCTCCTCAAGTCTGGTCCCAATCCATTCTCCACCAAACCTGTATTTGTGCCCAGGATTGCCCCAACCACTGTGCAGGATCTTGTACTTGGATTGGTTGAACTTCATGAGGTTTACATGGGCCCACCAGCTCAAGTCCCTATGGATGGCATTCCTTCCCTGCAGCACGTCAACTCTGCCACACAGATTGATGTCATTAGCAACTTGCTGAGGGTGCACTCCATCCCGCTGTCCATGTCTCTGACAAAGATTTTGAACAGTGCTGGTCACAGTACTGGCCACTGAGGAACACCACTTTTTTTACCTTTTTATCAAAGCAGATATGAACATGTGGAAAATTACTTGAATTTGCTTACCACTCCACAGAATGTAAGTCTTATTTCAAGTTAATTCAATCTATATATGTAGATTACATTTCTATAATATATTTCTATAATAAGAGAAATACACTAATGTAGTAATTGAGACTCTGATACTCAACTCAAAACTTACAATGACAAAGAAACCCCAGCCTCCATAGATTAATTTACACAGGATACACTGAAAAAAAAAACAAAAAAAAGTTGCTTCAGGAAAACATCAATGCTGCTAATTACAAAGCTTTACATTGGAGATTAGTGCAGAATGTGAAATGTTTTTCCTGGCTTGGCTGTAGAAGAAATTGTCTGTACTGTGTAAAAAACACTAGGTGTAGCTGTTGGCACTTGCAGGAGAAAGGCTTGCTTTTTGTTTCCAGAAAGTAGGTATTTTTTTTATTTTTTTCTGTTGCGTTTTGGACTTTTTTTTTTTTTTTAACAAATCTTCATATTTTGGCTTTGCTTAAAATATTAGGGGGGGTCTTTCACAGTCCCTGGATTTGTTAGCCCCTCTTCCATTACACATGATACAACAAGATAAAGTAGAGAATTTAAACATAGCATAATTTTTTATTAATTAATTATAAAGTTATGATGCTTGAACATAAATTAGGATATATCCTTCCAGCAATCAGCCTGGTATTGCAACTAAAGTAGTGTAGTACATGTTTCTCTTGCAGTGTCAATGCATTGTACATAGCTAGGTTATAGCAGTAATCCGATCAGCTGCAATTGCCACAATACCAGACAGATCCCTCAAAACAGAAGACCTCTAGTAATCTGTCTAGAGTATTGAATACAGTGACCACTTGGCAATAGATCAGGGAATGCTTGCAGAAATGAATTAAAATATATCATCAGGATTTATTTTCAGTGACATCTAGATATCTTCCATACGCTGTTCTACCATTTTCATGGGAGATGTGTTTATAAGGATACCCAATTTGCTACACTGTTCTTAACTTTTCTTTCCAGCTACTAGTACAGTAATAAAATTCAAAATAGTATGTAATACTATTATTGGATATTTTAACTAAGAAAATTCAAAATAGAAGTACAAATGTCTTTATCAGCAAAAATAACATATAAGCATATACAAAACTTTGAGTATAATTTTCCTCTGCAATGGTTAAAAGAAGTATGTTAGCGAGCATGTGTGTTTGTATTTAGATGCTTTTTAATGTATAATTATAAAATGTGCAATTAGGGAGAGAGAGGTAGAAAGTATGAATGTACCCTGCATCAAGAAACGTGGGTCTTTGCCTTAGTCATCTTTCCTGTCACTTGTACTCCTTCTTCCCTTTCTTAGCCTTTTTGATTTTGTGAAAGATGTTTCTGCATTTGTCTATACTTTATTGACACTTTACTGCCCCATATTATGTTTTCTCTCTTTGTGCTAACTTTCAGACATTAACTTCTGGATCTCTATTTATCAATGGAATCTTCTTTCTTTCTCTTTGAGTACTTCATCTTCCATGCTGGTAACTGCCTGATGGCCTTATTCTCATAGATCTCTAGTCTTATCTCTCCAGTTGACTTGCAACTCTGTCTTTCCTCACACAGCAGAAAGGACAGTAATTTGTTTTGCCTTTCATATTGAACAATTTTCTTGCTGATCTTCCTGTTATTTCTTTGAGGTTAACTGGTGCTTTACATCATTGTCTATTTGCCCTCTATCTCTGATGCTATTCACTAGGACTTTCATTTTCTTTCTTCCCTTCTCCTTTCCTTCCTATTTTGATATAGTTTTAATTCATTTCCTCCTCATCTTGTTTTCCCACACAGACTTTTTTCTTTTTCTTCACCTGCCCCACTGCTAGGCTGGCAGTTGTACAGCAAACCTCTGTCTCCTCTTCTGCATCTGGTTTTAGAGCTTTTCCCTCTGGAACTGTGAAGACTAGTGACACACAGCCAACTCTTTCCCCTGCTAAGTAATACTCTTACTCTCATGTCTGCTTCTTCAATGCCAGCCATTAACAGCAGATTGCTCCTGCCTGATTTCATATTTTATGATGAACTAGGTACAGGTGCATGGGGCCACAGTCTGTGCACATTTATGGCACAAATGAAGCAGGCAGATGAAAGATGGACAGACAGGAATTATCTATCATTAATGTCTAGCATTCACCAGGTGGTCATTAATCCCTTAAGAAAACATTGTACTTGGATATTTATTGTTATATCACAGCAATTTTCTTTTTCTATTTAATTCCATTTTTCTGTATCTGTGTATCTCTTCTCCCCAGGCAGGTGCAGGCTGAATGAGATTTCACTTAACAAATTACAAGAGCTGTTGTAACAATATATACTTTAGTATGAATAGTAGTTCTGCATCTCTGTTTCCAAACTTCTCCTTTCTTTCGGGGGTAAATAAAGAGTGGGTTGTACATTCAGCCTTAGCTTTTCAGCTGATGTCAGCTGCTGTTGAATCATATGAATCCAGAGAGATTTTTGTAAGGTAGGATTTTGTGAAGCCCCAAAGCGTTAAATTAAATGCAAATTGGAGAAATCTCCAGATATTTCTACCTGCAAAATTCTGCAGAAATGAGTTAAATTCAGTGCAATTATATAGGCTAGGTGAAAATTGTCTTTAAGTGCATGGAAATTATTAAACATGGATCAATTACAACTGCCCGGATCCATTTGGGGAAGTATGCATGTCACAAATACATTTTGGTTTGGTTTGGTTTGGTTTGGTGGTTTTTTTCAGACAAAGAAAGGAGCTGTTTCTGTAGGTTTTTCTGGCCAAGACTTGTCTTTATGCACAGTGCTTAAGGCAACATTTAAGATAAACAAGATGTTAATCTGAAGGTGAAAATCTGTTTCTTTTACCTAATTGGTAATTGTATGAAGTGGTACTATAAGAGAAACAAGTATATATGCACCATTGACTTATTCAGAATAAAACTCTTGTTCAAATCAGGTGTGTTTTCCCTGAATGGACTGATAGTTATATATAGCATTTGGTATTGTTTTGTCATATTCATTGTCCTATACATGGAAAATAGGAAATTGCATTAGAATGTATGGAAAAGTAAATTTTTAAATCCTAGTTGTTGGTGGTTTGTTTATCTGTTTGGTTGGTTGTTTTTTATAATGGAAATAAAAAGCGACATTATGTAGGAGGCTATTTTTTAATTCACAGTAATACTACATATTTTGGGGATTTTCCCCTCCCCTGTCTACCTTAATTTGCTACTAGCATTAACAGGGCTGGAGGGCTACTAATTCCCATACAGAGATGGTAACTAGTCCTATGATTTCCACAGCTAAAGTAATACTCAAGATAGCTGCTGCTATTGGAAAGTCTAGGTCTTAAAAGGCAAGAGCTGTATAACAAAACTTTATCACAGGCTAAAGGAAGAGTGCACGAAAACATACCTCAGAAATATCTGTCAAGAGAAAGTTGTGAATCAGGGTAAGAAAAGTAATGTTTTGCTTCTGTTTCTCACATTGTACCTAACCTGTGCTTCATAACAGGGGTCTGCCTTCTTTGCACCATGAACTGTGTGCTGCTCCTCGCAGAGGTACAAAAAAACCAGTTTTACTTCTTATGTTTGTGGTACAGAGGGTCACGAAAACAAGCAGTCTGTGTACACTCCATTTTTGTATAATTAACAAGAAAATTTAAATTCTAGGGTGGCTGATTTGCACATTTTCATCAGATAGTTCCAAATGCAATCATAACAAACCACTACAGTTTAAATGTTCCAGCAATGACTCAGTCATTTGATATAAAAAAAAGGAAAATAATAACCCAAACTCCAAAACAACATCATTGATTTTACACTACACAAGCTTTTATTTTAACCAACCTCATCCAAATTTTTATTTTATCTTTTTCCCCTTGAAGTATCAGGATTAGGGAACCTGAAATGCATTGTCAGATATGATAAAGATGATTCTGAAACAGCTTTTTGCTGCCACACAAAGATGCTCACTTGTAAAAGAAATGTAAATACAATGCATTACTAGCATTCTTGATTTGTTTAAACTTTCACTTTTCACTCTGACTAAGATCCAAGTAACCTTTTTAGCCTGCTGTCTATGGTTACAAGAATATGTTGATTCAGTTCAAAACAAGCATCACACAGCATTTCATCCACCTAGAAACAGGGAAAGTCTCTTCTGTGCATGTAAAAAAATTACTTAACACCAGAGAATGTGGTTGAACGTCTGCTCTGCCTCTTGATATTTTTCTGGTCCTTGAGCTGGAGTAGCCTCACGGCATCTGCAAAATACATTAGGATTCCTGGGTGCATGTGTAGCATGAACAGTCAATGCTTTGGACTGTTGGTGGAAACAAGTAGGATGCAGGTACTGTGACACTCTCTTTACAACTGCCACCACTTAATAGAAGGGCAGCTGCATACAGCATCAGAGATTTTCAGTAGCCTTTTGAGGATATTGTAGAGACTACCAAAGTGATTTGGTCTAAAAGTTACATGTGCCTGACCCACTATGGTGAGCCTGACCCTTGATGAAAAGCTTGTCAGGTACAGATCAATATAAATGCTTTCAATCAGAAGAACCAAATGGAAATATGAGAATAGTCAGGGTTCAAAAAGAAGTCCTAAATTACAAACCTAGACTAACCCTTTCAATAACAGGGACAGGAGCTATTCTTGTTGCAGTCTCAAATACCCTGTTGCCAGATACATCCCTTTTGGTTAGACTTAATAATAGTCAGGTAGATGGAACGGCCTTCTAGAGCCTGGAAATTTTTAAATGCCTCACAAGACAAAAAAAAGTAATAAAAGCATAAAGCTGTTGGTGTTCAGCATGAACTCATCTGCCCATAAACATCTGCTTTATGTAGATCCCAAGGACAAGAAGGGTGAGATTTTCTAAGTGAAATAAAAATGAGTTTTGCTCTTTATATGATTTTTCACAAATACTGGTATTCTTTGTCAGAACTGAAAGTACCATGTTCTATTAAATGAGTATTATCAGGAATAAACTTTCACAGTGCAGTTTATAATGTTTTTACATTGAAATAGGCAAATCCAATAGGCTAAAAGATGGGCACAGCTATGCTATATTGAAATGTCTTAATACATGTAAGCACATACTCACATGCAGTAGTTATTCCAATGACTGTATATTACAGATTGGATCCCCAAAATGACTGTTAATCATCATTTAACATCAGAACACATTCACAAAGATACATGTGAAAGATCATGTGATCAAACTTCCAGAGGTCCCCACTGGCCACATCTTGACAGCCCATTGGCTCATTGGCTCCCACTAGGCTTCATAGTACATACTTTAGAACAGCTCACAGTTTCAATGGTGAAGCAGTTTAGTATGTTGCTTGATGTGTGATGAAAAAAGTGTAATTGCTTTCATTTTACAAGAGATGTTCATGAAAGTATGAGAACACACTCAAATCTGGAAAACATATAAGAGTGATACCACATACTCTTTAGCACTTCTAATGGCTGGTGTTAAGATATGCCATAAGTAGGTGCAGATACTGAGAACATGTCAGAATGGCTGTAGATATGTCTTTTACCTTCCTGTTTCACTTAGCTTTTCACACAGATTTCTAATTCCACTGACAGTTTCAGACCACATGCTGAAGCCAATTGAAGCTATTTCCAAGGCAAGGGCTATGTTTTCATGCTTGTTTCTGGACTCATGAGAAATCCTCCTTGAATTCTCCTTGTACCTTTACAGTGCCCCTCCTTTACTTGAGAATACACACTCCTTCCAGAGAATCATATCCTAGAAATCACACCAGACTTAAAGAGCTAATTTCTGTTGCACATATAGACTCCAGAGACATCAACTGTCTTACAATTTTTTTATTTTTGTATATATTTTTATTTTTGTATATTTTGCCACTGAAGAAATGTGACTACTTCCATAACTCATTCATCAGGTGCTAATGAATAGGGGAATTGCTTCAAATTAATTTTCATTTATTTCTGTCCCTGTATCAAAGAACCCTAACTCTATGGTCTTTTAGCAACAGAAACAACAAATAAACAAAATCACGATATGGAATATTGTTACTTATGAAATGTGTTTGATGAAAGCACCCAAATGGAGACAAGACCTGCCAGTTCTTGTTGCAAAATAACTCCATTACTTTGCAACTTTCTTGCATTCTTGAAGGCACATGTAAGACAAAAGGAAGTCAATAAAGCCCACAGGAAATATGTAGCTAATATTACTACTGTCCCTATAAGAATGTTACACTGCATTATCTAACTACTCTGCTATACATGCAATACTCTGTCGCCATCCCCGTTAAAAAAAATAAAAATGTGATAAGGTGTTTTCAAAATGCTCATAAGGAAGTATTTTTGAGGTTATCCAAATCTTTTTTTAAATTTTGCATTGATGGGAGAAAGACAACATAACTATTTGTAATAGATCTTCAGATATTGTGTGCAAAATATTGGTGAACAAATACATGCTCCTGCAAATTAAAGGATATTTAATGAATGACCATCCACTGAAAGGAAAAAGAAAAATATAATATGTACCAAACTTGGACATTTCACAACATCTCAAAGTCTATCTGCTCTTTCAAGCCAGGTGCTTTTTATAATCCAATGGCAAGCCATAATGGAAATTAATTTGCAACAGAAAAGCACATCTTCTCTGTGATTTCTGCAGAGGTAAAACAGCCAACTCTCTTTTCAAAGTGAAATTCCCAGTTCTGTTCCAACTTCCTCTGAGCTGACTCACATGAACAGAATTGTATTTGCATAACTCTGCTGTTACTAAAAAAGCACTAGAAGCCACACTCTAGTCTTTGGTGGGGTTTAGTTCATTTGCTTATTACTATTCTACAGTGTGCTTAGGGGAACACTTTGCCCTGCTGCAATGAGTTATGTCTGGACTGCTACCTTCACAAAGATAAAAGTGAGAGTACTTACAGGAAATTAAATACCAGAGTTTGCAGAAGCTGTTAATGGCACAATACAAGAGCCACTAACAGGTAAGGTTGTTGCTACTAGATTGATTTGAGACACAGCCACAGAAAAATTTACAAACAGGGGAGCAGCAGGTTGCAATGTGACAGTGTGGGAAGAGGGGAAGGTCCTTGTTGGTATCTTTTTAGAAGCAAGGCTCTCCATTATTATTTTATTGTTACTATTATTTTCTGCTTGTATAAAATTACAGAAAATAAGCAAAGAAAATATACAATATACTATATACAAGTATACAATGACAGAAAATAAGCAAAGACAGTAGTAGCCAGTCAGCACCCACAAATTTGTTAAAACCCCCTGAACATCTTTGATCTGTATTCTTGACATAGGCAAAATGTTAGAAGCCTGCATAAAGTGATAAAGACAACAAAAGAATCCAGACAACAAAGAATTACTCTGTGATTCTTTTATATCAAATCAGAGTCCTGGCTGTAGTCCAGGATGGTCTAATCAGCAAGGGAAAAAAGTGGTCTGAGGTGAGTCTCAGTGAATGACAACCTGGCAGAAAAGACATTTCAGCATCTTCCTACCATTTCCTGCAGTTGATTGTAATGGCTGTTGATTGTAATGGTAGTTTGAGCCATTTTATATTATGAGAATTGTCAAAATCTGTATTGTACAAGGACTAATAGGTTTACAAAAATACATGTTAGGAATTGCAGCTAATGCAATCCATAGCCTTCCTAAATACTAGATGGAAGCAATCTCTTACCACACGTTACCCCTCATTTCTGAACTTCCCTGTCTTTCACTGTGCTATTACAGTAATTATTTGCTTTGAACTTTTTCATTCTGAGGACCATTGTGAGGGTTCCAGGATTGTCCCTGGTAGCAGTAAAAACTGTTATAACCTAAGTCAGAATCTCTTGATGTTATGTAAATCATATTCACCAAAGCTTATGCCAGAATCATACTTTTGACCTCCAGATGACACATCATTACAAAATAAGCATTTGAAAATTGGTGCTGTGTGTATGATTGCTTCCAGGTTGCTGCTTTATTAGCTGAAATTTTGTGTTATTTTCTAGCTGGGACAAAATATTACATAGCAATCTGAAAAAATATTTTTCTCTACTTTCTTCATGTCCTGTTTGTCACTATTTCTTTCTGTTTCTCTGCCTGTTAGAACAACACAGAAAGTTACTCTTCACATTCACTTTCCTCTAGTATACAATGCAAACTCTGCTCTAAGCAGTGTCTGTTCTTCTCTACTATGGTTCAACCGGCCTGGAAGCTTATAGTGCCACCGAACCACAATTTGCAATAGCAGACTTTTCACATATATTTTTTGTAAACAACATTGAAAAGTAGTCTGTCTTTAAGACATAGAAATTTCCTGCCTGCCCCTGACTGCATCTCTTTAGCCTTTTGAATATCTATAGATGCATTTTTGAAATGTGTTTTTAACTTTTGACCATCATTTTACTTGAATAATCTGTCTTTTGAAAAGATATTAAAATGTATACCATGGTGAAAAGAAAGAAAGTGAATTTGAAGTTCCTTCGAACATAAGAGGTATATCGGGTAGATATACATCAGGAAAAAAGGCGGATTGATGAAAAAGTTTTTGCTATGAATTCTAGAAAATTATATAATACAAAGTGAGCAGTAAGATGTTAAATATCATATAAGAAAACTCTTAGGTATATATCAGTCATATATTTTAATGGGGCTTGCTAGAACTTACCAGATAATTTGCTGACTGCTTGTGTTCTAATTGCTTCTGCTTTCATTTAAACAATCTGCAGTTGTGGAGAGTTGGTATGGCCACAGCATGACTCCAATCAATAAAATAAGCTGCCTGCAAAATTGGAAAACATTATTTCAGTATATGTCTTCTGGACTGGGTCTAGCTTTACTAAGGGGTCACTAAAATGGAACTGATTTTCATAGTTTCAAATTCTCTTCACAATTCCCCAAAAATGTTTTTTCCTGTCTCCTCACAGCCCCCTTTTATTTTTCTTTACAGAATTAGTGCATCTGTGGGGAAACCCAAAAATGTAACCAAAGTGCAGCAGTTTTCTTTTTTAATACTCTTAGGATTTCTTTTCTGAATTTTGAATTCATAAAGGAAAATTACAAAAGCTCATGCATTTTCAGTGGGAAAAAGAGGTAAAGAGGTAAGAAATTCTCAAAAATGTAAAAATCAAAATGAAACAACTTTGTTTTTCTAAAGAAATATTTTAAAATCTAAACTGAAAATGAGATTATTCTAAAATATGTGGTCTGTGAAACCTTAGTATGGATATTACTGAAGAGAGACTTTTCCAACTACTGTTAGTAATAAAGGCTTTCAACAGTGAACAGGTTCCTTATCATGAAGTAACAGGCAAGGTAATGTTAATACTCCATCCTGAAGAACAGTCATTAGTATCTCTCTAAGAGATTCTTTTTAACAACAATTACTACAAAAGACACATATTAAGAATGCTTACTTTCAAATGTTCTACTACTACTACTACTACTACTACATACTAAATAATATTAGTAGTAGTAGTAATGCCACTCCTGCATTAACTGTAAAGCCAATCAACTGAACTGCTGACGTAACACAAACTTTAAGAGCAAGAATATCTCGCCAATATGAAATTTTTCTAATTGTTATTTTAATATGACAATGTTGAGTTTATTGCACTGATTCCCATTTAAAAAAATGAGGGTTGTGAATCCAGACAAGAGGTATATGTAAAGGAGGAAATTAATTGCACTAAAACCAAAAGGTTGTAACTGTAAACTGCAGATTTGCCTTTTTCCTTTTGCAATTTGAAGCAATGAATTGCATCATCCTTATCTTATCCCTCTCTCCCAGCAGCCTGTGTAAGGCTTCCTGGTTTTATTCTAACCTCCTAACACCAGCCATGCTCCACCATGGAGATCCTGAGAGGTCTGTCTTAGTTTTTTTATATTTGTTCAGCTTCAGCTATTTACACTATGATAAAGAGACAGAGAGCTATCTAGTAATGTTCTTTGTCACCACTTATACTTGTCTTTCTGACATATATAATGCTTATGTAACTTTAAGAATGCAACTGCTTTCTCTGTTTTAACATTAAAAACAATCAAAAAAATCCCAAACCCTAAACAAAACTAAACCCAAAATAGACTCCTTTGTCTTCTCCTCAGTTTCTCCCTCTCTCCCCTCTCTGTGATGACTGATAACTACCTGTACTTTGCCTGCTGTGGCTTTTCTTGTACAACAACAGCATATAATCAAAGCTGACAGCTGAACCCCCAAACAAAATTTTCTTTTCAAGCCCAGAAAGAACTAGAAAAACATAGGGAGAAGCATGCAGCTTGTCTAAAGAAATACTGTTTTATGCTTTCTCACTATTGAAAAAGCACTTACGGTAAGATACTCTTATAAAGGGAAGAACCCCATATAATCTTTTCCAAGGCTTTTTTTTCTTTCAAAAAGTATCTAAAAGAAAGAGGAAGTTCTTTTTTTTTTTATTTTTTTTTTTTTTACAGTATATATTTTGATCTGATTTGAAAGTAGTCAAGGGCAAGAACAGAAGGAAAAAGAACTTTTGATTTTAGGTCTACACCAAAGCTCAGTGACTATACTAGAAGACGACTCAGGAGCCTAAGAGGAAATCAGAGAAAGAGAAAATTGGCCACAACCAACATGTAAAACCCCACACAGACATCTAAAACATCAAGAAAATCTGAAAGAGAATTTGATTCTACTGTGTTTCCTCCTGCTGCTCTCACTGTTGAACTCAGTGATACTGAGAAAGCCAAAATTGCAATGCGGCATGCAGTCCTAAATCAAATGTCAGGGCTGCTTGGTTTAGAAAAATTCTGAATCTGCTTTCTTACCACACCTATCTAAAATAACAAGAAAAAAAAAGGTAAAAACATGTGTTATTGTATCTTTTAGACTGTATAAGGAGTAGAGATTTCCATCAAGAAATACTTGACAATCATTGTCATTTTCTATACAGTAGTATCCTACTTGGACAAGCCTGGAAGAATCTAACTCTAAAGGCTTTTGTTCAGGTTACCTTAGTCGAGTAAGTATAGTTCGAAACAATATCTACAGAAATTTCTTAACAGCTTATAATAACTTAACCCTGCCTACAATAGGACAAGTTTTGTGCACTGTAATACTATATACAATTATGTAATTTCAAATTACTTGAAGGCAAGATTTAGCTTTTATCTACTGAAGAAATCAGAGCGTAGCAATGAAGAAGGGAGGAGTTTAGTAAATAATCTCAGCAAAATTCATGGACTGTAATTCCCATTCAGTTTCCCATTTGATGAGAAATGAACAATAGAACAGTAATCGTTCATTCCTGCTTTTATGGCTGGTATTGTGACTCTAAAGAACAGGTAGCACTACTCGTTCTGCAAAATTATAACAGACTGCAGTAAAATTTATGGCTCATTTTTGTTTCTAAGATTCACTTAATAGGCTTGCATAAAGCTACTTCAAACAGCTATGAAGAACCTGGACAGAACGCCTATCTCACAGCTTCACTTTGCTGCACTGTCCTTTAGGAGATGTTCCTTTCTTACTCCCATATCATGAAGGTGACACAGGTGATTTTTCTCAGATTCCCCAACTCTGTGTGTCTGAATATCACACAATCACGTCCTTTGAATCTGTAACACTTCTCTGCTTCCCAAATTGAAAATCCCACCAAACAGAAGCACAGATTTTTTTTTGTTGCATCCAAAAATGCTTGTATTGGTTTCATTATAAAATATTTTAGGTTTGTAAGAATTTAGTATAGTAAGTAGTATAGTATAGCATCAAGTTGGGAAGTGTCATTCTTAAAGAGAAAAGACATGAGATGATATAACCACATCCTATGCACGTGAGACTAAATTAATTCCTGGTCTATGCTGCTATTCAGTAGTAGGAATCCGTAGGGAGGACTGGGAAAGGAGCTCCTTTTGGGGAGTGTTGCAACAACTCCAAACAAACATGAATTTCATTTCAAAGCAAGAGTCTCCAGATAGCCAGTATAAAACAGTTAAAGTATTTTCTGTGCCCCAAACCACATTTAATTACCTTCCCTCCCTTTTCTATGAGGATAAAGCCAAGAATTTTCATTGAAGAAAACAAAACCAAAAATTCTGCTAACAGCTTTATATAATTCACATTCAGATCAGGGAACAAAGACTGTATTCAAGACAATGGATAGTATCTCTAGTACAAATTATACAAGTAATGTGTAAAATTCAAGAACAAAATTATGTGTACAATCACATTTGTCTGGCTTTCCAATCCATGCTGCTTGTGGCCTGCCATAGGTATTGAGCTATCTGAAAAATCAGTACAAGGAGCCAAGTCTTAAATGGTTAGTACAAAAGTGATTTTGACCTTGGTGAGAATATGGCAGAACAGTCAGTCCTTAAATATCTGATATATTACTTATGCTAAGAGATTTATGGGAAAATCAGCCAGGTTTGAAATGAAAACATTCACTACAACTTCAGTCTCTTAGACAAAACCCCTTTCCACATTGTTCATTTATAATTTTGTGTAGTGCTACTGATTTACTTGTCTCCTTGTTTTTTCCCTAGAGAGTTTTACATTCCCTCTGTTTCCTATGTACCTGTTTTTACTGCTATCCAGTGACCATGTGTCACATTAAAGGTGCAATTATGATTTTCTTGGCAACTCTCAATGTGGATACTCCTTCATCTGCTGTGCAGATAAAGCACACCAAAAGCTCGTCACTGCAGGCAGGCTCTTCAAACCTGCT
Organism: Nycticryphes semicollaris; assembly: GCA_013400055.1. Lineage (NCBI taxonomy): Eukaryota > Metazoa > Chordata > Aves > Charadriiformes > Rostratulidae > Nycticryphes > Nycticryphes semicollaris. Next base: position 154,298 of record VXBJ01002602.1, on the reverse strand, counting down.
GTTGTCATAAAGCCTGTCCTAGCATCAGTCTACAGAGTTTTGTTTATCAGGCTAACTAGTCCAAATGGAACAATCGGCCTTAAAACACAAGGAAAGTTTAATATGAAGTCTCTGGTGGTACCACACCTGAAAGATACTCAGAATTTTACAAATAATGCTTTTCAAGGTCTATGGACAAATTTTTAACCAGGATCTTTTCTATTTCAGTAAGAATTACAATCTCAAATATTTCCATGAGAACTGTTAGGGAGAAGATATTCTTGAATTAGTGGGAAAAAGTTGAGTCAGGTTGACAAGTAATAAATTCAGCCAGGCTGGACTGGACTTCAGCTTAGTTTTGAGACTGTTTATATTTACCTTTTTCTGAACAACCTGTGTTCTTAGTCCTCCAGTTATGCTAAATGTATTTGTTCCCATTTCCTCAAGTGTGAAAGGCTTGCATGTTTGATACGGCCCAAGCCTAGTTCAAACTCATGCTTTGTCTGCAAAGCTGAGACAGTGAAAAAAAAAACAAAACAAAACAAAACAAAAAACTGAGGCATTTTCACAAATCCTTTCTAATTTCAAATTGAGAGGCATAGGTTCCTATTGGTTGAAAAACAAATGGGGAACAGCTTCATACGCAAGAGAAGAACAGCTTTCTGTTTTCCATGTTGAAACCCAGAATGTTATTGCACAAATCTCTCAAAGGTTTAACAGTATTGATGTTTTCTCTTTTTCTTCAGAAAATTTGTCTTCTTGTCTTTCTCTTTTTCATTTTTATTGATGCTGAAATATTTTTTATCTTCTGCAATTTTTGAAATATCCACAGTGGAAAAGCATTATGAAGCAGCAGACCACCTGTATGACTGGATAGATTTTTAAAAATAAAATAATAGACATAGATGAAGTAGCTTGCTTGATTTTTTTTTTATTTTTACAAAGTTGATAATACTTGTGCTTTTTGTTAAACACTGCTGGTTTTTTCATTACTAAAAAAGAAATTCCAAGAAATCTCTGGTAGGTAATGAGAAAACATTTTTTTTTTTTAGAAATTAACAGTAATTGCAGGTAAATTATTTAGAAACAAGAAAAAAAGTTGTAGTTTCTATGTGTTTCAAAATAGCTGATTCGTAGATTATTTTGTTTTTTCTTTTCTTGTACTTATTCATTAGAGGGTGTCTTCTGCTATAGCTCATTTGTAATGACTCAGATTAAATGATAAAAGATGATTCAGAAAGTGTTAGATGAATTAATTTAGATGAGAAGATAAAGGACATCCAGCCCACTCATTTTTGTCTGAGAAGGTTAGACTATAAATAGCTGTCTTTTGCCCTCCAATACACACATTCAACTCCCATTGAAGTCAGCAGCACAGAAATCAATGGGAACTCTGTGTGTATATATTAGAGCAGATTATTTGTTCAACTGAATGCTTTGTACTTAGTATAGGAAGATCTAGACATTATAATAACTCTGAAATGTTCAGAAAGGTGATATAATCTCTAAATCCACCTAAATCTGCCGTGTATATATGATTGCACTGGGGCATTCTTAGCACATGTATACAATACACATCAGAACATATTTAAAATAACCATACCTATAAATACACACAGCCTATTTCACCTGTATCATACACATTATACTTTATAGCAGAAAACAGATTATGAGTTTCTACTGTTCCTTTCTGCTATGACTATCTTTCATATTTTTGAAATCTTGTGCAAAAAAACCCCAAAGAATTCTGCCTCCATAGACTTCCACAGGAATTAGGAATTAGGTTAAACAAGAATTCTGCTCCTCTATGTCTTGAGAAAAGACACTGGCAACTCCAGACAGTGTGCTCAGCTCCCTGTTTCCTTGTACCTCCCCTTCACTCCTTAGTACTTACACTTCTGTTGGTATTTTGAGGAAGAAAGTGTGTTACCAGCACAAGAAGAGTTTTAAAAGTCAAGGATAGTTTCTGATTCAAATAGGCAGGTGAACTCAGGAGTGAAATTTAGAAGAGATATTAGGCAGAGTATGTACCATTCAAAATCAAAACACAGGAAAAGAATACACATTGTTACATCTCCAGAAATGTCAGATGCCAAGTACTCTAATAGCTGAGTCCTCCTAATGGTGTCTTATGATAGTCCATATTCTGCCCCTGGAATACCCCTAGCCAAGGTACCTGGACTAGGAAGAAAAGTGACTGCCTGTTGTTAAAATAATGGTTCTAGGATTACTGCTGTCTCAGTGCTTCTTGAGTTATATACAAATGAGTGGAAATAATAAAGGAATAAATTGAATAAAACTCGAACAACATACAAAAAGAATGGTGATCCTAGCCTCCGTGGCTGGAAAGGCTGGTAAAGAACACAGAGAGGCTCTTAGTGATGATGGAAAGCTTCCTTCTCTGTGGTGGCTTCCAGTTTTGCTGACAGTTGGACCAAGTGAAAATTCACTCAGGAAATTTTCTAAAGCAGAAATCCATCCCTATCTTACTCTGCATAAGCATTGCTATCTATCCTTTTAAAGTCAGCCTGTAATGTGTTCAGGGTGCACAAGATATGTAACCATAGCGGCAAAGTTTATGGTGGCAAGGAACCTTTGGGTTGGGAATGGGTGTCTGCTGATACAGCTGGAAACTGTTCCTAACTTTTTGTGCCAAAAATCTGGACTGCTTTTTCCAGCTTCATTAGTGGACATGAAAGATTTTATATTTCCTTACATGTCTTGCTTCACTTGTACGACTAAAATATTACTGCAAAAAGCAATATTGCAAATGCTTACAATAACCAATCTAATTTCCTACATTTGAACTGAAGCACCTCCTAGTTTTCAGGCAACACGCAAATCTTCATGAAAGTCCCAGCTGAGAATCTCTCCTGAGTTGTAAGACCAGGACATTTCTGTGTATGAGATGCCACTTTGAAATGAGGTACAGACCAGTGAAGAATGTAGCAGTAATACTGAGCTTGTTAGAAAACACAGACGATATTTCTTCCCTTGTTCGCAGCCTTATTTATGGTACACCGGGACTTTTGAGTGAAAGAATGGCAAACAGTTAATAAAACATTTGATGGGTATTAATTACTTTTCACTTAATTACCTGCCATGTGGATCTTGTTGAGCTATTGATTACTGGCAAACATACATCCCAGTGGGGATAGCGTGATTTAACTTCATCCAAGGAGTCAATTAGCCCAAGTAACACTGGGAGAGCTGGTGCTCTGCCTCAGTAGCCGGGGTTTCTTGCCAAGGATAGTAGATAAGCCATTTATTTGTTCATTAAAACACAGTACTACTGTCAACAGGAGGCACTTACCAGGTGTTATTGAGATTGGTAAAATGTCACTGTTGCATCAAAGATTAGCAGCAGTTCATAGCTGCGAAGTGGATGGAAAGACACTCTGATTTGAGAACATAGATGAATGAAGAGGTCAAGATGTTAAACTCTGTTTGCTTATCATTTGTGAGAGCTTGGTTACAAAATTGCATCAGCTTTCTCAAGTGCAAAACATCTTTCACTGTCATTAATCCGGAGGCTGTGGGACAACAGACCTTGAACTGTGGCATGTGATATTCAATTAATATCACCAAAAGTGAAACATATGAAACTTCTCTGATCATCAGTGAGGATGATCTTCCTAGCTGACAAGAATAGTCTGCTTTCTTCTCATTAATTAATCTGATAATAAAAAGTTCTTTTTTATTTTTCCTTTCCTGCCACACGATTTAAACTACAGATACATCAAAGCATTACTCATACTGTTAGTTCTTCTAGCATGTACCTGAAGGTATAAAACACTCCTATTGGCTGGAAAAAAAAATTTCTATCAAAAAACTCACCAAACAAACCACCACCAACAACAAAAAAGGAGTATTAAGTTTGTCTAAAGGATTCTTAAAGTAGACCTGGATTTGTCTAAAGAAAAAAAGTTAATATTGTAACTGGAAGATGTCTAGAAAAATGGATGACCAATGAGCTCTTGGCCAAATTCAAATAAGAAAAGGAAACCTACAGAGGGTGGAATAAAGGACAGATTGTCTGGGAGAAATACAGAGAAATTGAGCAGCAAGGGATCAGGTTAAGCAAGCGAAAGACCAACTAGAATTAAATCTGTGCAGGCATGTCAAGGGCAACAACAAGAGCTACTACAGCTATGTCAATGAAAAAATGAAGAAAGGGAAAGTATGAGCCTTTCTGGAAGGAAATGGGAGACCTGGTCACTAGGGCTATGGAGAAGCTGAAGTACTCAATGACTTCTTTGCCTCAGTCTTCACTGGTAAGTTCTCTAACCCTACTGCCCAAGTTGTAGAAATCAAAGGCAGGGGCCAGGAGAATGAAGAACTGCCCACTGTAGAAGACCAGGTTCTAAGGAACCCAAAGGTGCACAAGTTCATGGCACCTGATGACGTCCACCCATCAGCGGGTCCTGAGGAAACTGGTGAATGAAGTTGCTAAGTGTCTATCCATGACATTGGAGAAGTCGTAGCATTCCAGTGAAGTTCCTGCTGACTGGAAAAGGAGAAACATGAGTCCTTTTTTTAAACAGAGAAAAAAGGAAGACCAAGGGACTACAGGGCAGTCAGTCTCACCTCTGTGTCTGTCAATATCATGGAGTAGGTCCTCCTGGAAACTCTTCTAAGGTACATGAAAAATAAAAAGGTGATTGGTGACAGCCAAAGTAACTTCACTAAAGGCAAATAGTTCCTGACAAATTTCGTGGCTTTCTACAAAAGAGTTACAGTGTTGGTGGACAAGGGAAGAGCATCTGACGTCATCTACCTACACTTGTGCAAAGCATTTGACACTGTCCAAGTGGAGACCAATGATGAGTGAGGAACATCAGGGGTCAGTACTACTGTGACAGGTGCTGTTTATCATGTTACTGTTGTCAACATGAATGGTGGCAGAGTGCACCTCAGCAAGTTTGCTGATGACAGCAAGCTATGTGGTGTGGTCAACACTCTGATGGGAAGAGATGCCATCCANCTAAGGTACATGAAAAATAAAAAGGTGATTGGTGACAGCCAAAGTAACTTCACTAAAGGCAAATAGTTCCTGACAAATTTCGTGGCTTTCTACAAAAGAGTTACAGTGTTGGTGGACAAGGGAAGAGCATCTGACGTCATCTACCTACACTTGTGCAAAGCATTTGACACTGTCCAAGTGGAGACCAATGATGAGTGAGGAACATCAGGGGTCAGTACTACTGTGACAGGTGCTGTTTATCATGTTACTGTTGTCAACATGAATGGTGGCAGAGTGCACCTCAGCAAGTTTGCTGATGACAGCAAGCTATGTGGTGTGGTCAACACTCTGATGGGAAGAGATGCCATCCAGAGAGACTTCAAGAGGCTTCACAGGTGAGCTTGTGCAAACCTTACGAAGTTTAACAAGGCCAAGTGCAAGGTCCTGTACATGGGTCAGAGCAATCTCAAGCACTAATGCAGGATGGATAGAGAACAGCCCTGAGGAGAAGGACTTGGAAGTGTTGGCTGATGTGAGTCTCAATATGACCCAGCAAAATGCCAGAAATGGCACAGCTTGTAGCCCAGAAAGCCAACCGTATCCTAGGCTGCATCAAAAGAAGGGTGGCCAGAAGGTCAGCAGAGGTGATTCTTCCCCTCTACTTTGCTCTCATAAGATCCCACTTAGAGTAGTACTCTATTAGTGTCCAGCTTTGGAGCCCCCAATGTAAGAAAGACATGGACCTGTTGGAGCAAGTCTAGAGGAGGGCTACAAAGATGATCAGAAACCTGGCACACCTCTCCTATGAAGACAAGACAAGACAGTTGGAACTGTTCAGCCTGCAGAAGAGAAGGCTCCAGGGAGATCTTATAGCAGCCTTCCCTTACCTGAAGGGGGCCTACAGGAGACACAGGGAGAGACACATTGTCATGGAGCATAGTAATAGGGCAAGAAGTAATGGTTTTAAACTGAAAGAAGATAGATTTAGATTAGATAGTAGGAAGAAATTCTTTACTGTGAGGGATGTAAGACACTGGAACACGTTAACCAGGAAAGTTGGGGATACCCCATCCCTGGAAGTGTTCAAGGCTAGGTTGGAAGGAGCTTTGAGTAACCTGGTCTAGTGGGAGGTGTCCCTGCAAGAGGGCACCAGCTAGTAAACTTACCTATCTTACTCATTTACTAACTTATTTCAGCCAATAACCTTACCCATCTTAATGTCTCCCGCTGTGATGTTAAGGACAGAACCCTGGATGGGGCTCTGGCAGCCAACCAAGGTCAATTCATGCCCAATAGTTACAACTGCAATTGGGTTTTGGAGAGTTGCATACTCAATGTGAATGCACAGTGTATATATTTATGTACACACTTCATACTTTCTGTTTAAAGTTATTGTAGCACATGCCAGTGCTCCAATTGGAGTGCCAGTGGAGCCAACACAGGTTCATGAGAGGCAGGTCCTTCTTGACACACCTGATCTCCTTCTATGACAAAGTGATCCGCTTCATGGATGAGGGAAAGGCTGTGGATGTTGTTTACCTGGGCTTTAGTAAGGCCTTTGATACAGTCTCCCACAGTATCCTCCTGGAGAAACTGGCTGACCATGGCTTAGAACTTCTCTGTTGGGTTAAAAAAAGGCCAACAGCTGTGCCCCAAGAGTGATGATGAATGGAGTTAAATCATTGACAGACAGTCATAGGCAGTGTTCCCCAGGGCTTGGTACTGGGGCTGGTTCTCTTTAGCATCTTTATCAATGATCTGGATGAGAGGATCGAGTGCACCCTCAGTAAGTGTGCAGACAGCACCAAGTTATGTGGGAGTATTGACCTGCTTGAGGGTAGAAAGGCTTTGCAGAGGGATCTGGACAGGCTAGACTGGTGATGGGATGAGGTTCAGTTAGGTCAAGTGCCTGTTCCTGCACTTGGGTCACAACAACTCCATGCAGCGCCACAGGCTTGGGGAAGAGTGGTTGGAGAGCTGCCTGGCAGAAAAGGACCTGGGGGTGTTGGTCTGGCTGAACATGAGCCAGAAATGTGCACAGGTGGCCAGGAAGGCCAACAGCATCCTGGTCTGTATCAGGAACAGTGTGGTGAGTAGGACCCGGGAGGTGACTGTCCCACTCTACTTGGCACTTGTGAGGCCCCATCTCAACTACTATGTCCAGTTTTGGGGCCCTCACCACAAAAAGACATTGAGGTGCTAGAGCAGATCCACAAGAAGAGCAACAAGGCTGGTGAGGGGTCTGGAGAATAAGTCTTGTGAGGAGGGGCTGAGGGAGCTGGGATTGTTCAGCCTAGAGAAAAGGAAGCTGAAGGGAGACCTTATGGCTCTCTAAAGCTACCTGAAAGGAGATTGTAGAGATGCCAGAATCAATCTCTTCTCCCAAGTCACAGGCGATAGGACAAGAGGAAGTGGCCTCATATTGCAGCAGGGGATGTT
>VXBJ01002602.1:134710-146488 GCA_013400055.1 Nycticryphes semicollaris | reverse complement strand
ATGGTTGGACTAGAAGATCTCAAAGGTCCCTTACAACCTAGACAATTCTATGACTATGATGAGGATTCAGTCATAGCCTTCACTGCAACAAAGAATAAACAAAAAAAAAAAACAACTCAAAGATGTTATCAATAAAATGTTGGATTAACAGTTATAAATCTCTCTGATGTATTCAAGGCATGAATACACAGGAGAAGTTCTTAAAAACTCAGTTTTTAAAAACTTGATGTATTTTTTATGCTATATAGGTGTTAATGTATCACACCATAAATACCTAGGAAGCTGTGAAATAATATAGGTGAACAGCAGGTGATGGGGCAGAAATTAATGTAAAACATTCTTGTCTCTCCCAGTATCAGGTTTCTGTGGTGGCAAATTAGCATGCTAAAATGAAAGCAATTGACCTATTTTAGATGGTGGTGCAGTTTCTCTGTATGTTGTGGAGGAATTATTTAGTGGAGTGTTGTGCTTTAATGTGGTTAATGGTAGTACAAAAGGGGAAAGGGACCTTGTTTTTCTGCTTATGCTGTAAACAAGGTTTCAGGGGAAATTCTTTGAAGTAGAGAGATCTAAGCTGGCCGGTTTCGAATCCCCCCTGAGGTACTACAGAGGAACAGTAGGTATCTGATAATGTTTGCACTTCTAGTAAATCTTTTTGGGCATCAAACACAGTGTTGACAAACAAGATAAAAAGTGGATTATTTAAAAGCACTGCTTAAGATAAATATGATACTCATATGATTTGTGGTGTTGAAGTTTTTACTGTCTCTCTCCAGACTTAGAAAAAAGAATATAAAGCAGTAAAGGACTAAGTTTTCAAAGGATCTCTGCTCAGCTCATATTCTTATACCAAGATCCATAGCTGAGTTTTTGAAGACACTATGACCCATGCCATAATGAAATCTGGAGGCATACTCCTGGCATCATCATACAGATTTCATGCCTAGAATGCTCATCTTGTTGCAAAAAATGGGTGTGAGAAGCACAGTGACATCCCCCAACTCTTGAGTATTTCCGACGATGTGCTCCAAATGCCAGATTTTGTTCCAACAATCCTGATGCCTACCTTTGTTGGACCGGGTCTTTCTGTCTATTTAAACGCACAGAGAAATATATGAGCTACGGTACTGTGGTGTTCAGTCAAAATGGTACACTAAGATGTAAGCAGTGCTGATAGAAGCCAGCAGGGAGCACCATGGTTTAAATATAGCACCTTAGGAATTCTGAAGTGGTTACAAATTCTGCTACAAAAAAGGATAACTCATACCATATTATGGTATATTCACCGTCTTTTTGTGTTTAAGTATGGTTTTATTTTCTTTCCCACTAGATCTGAAAAGAAAACAGTAAGAAAACATTGCCATAAACAGTTGTGAAACATTAGGTTTGATTATAGTTATTATTATATGGCTTGAAAAATAATTTTATGAATACGTTTAGATCAATTTTATTTGCAGGATCACATTCGTACCCCTATATAACACATGAATAAACTTCTCAATGTGCGCTGTTAAAAATTAAGATTATGAAGCTCTCATTACACCTTCCACAGAACTTTCTTGACTTAGACTCTGGTTATTATGTCTATTTTGGTACATTTCACCTGTTATCCCAGTAGTACCACTGGAGATCTAAGAAGCTGAAAATTATGGAAATTTGAACTACTGAAAAATTTGTTACCTTCTAAAGGATAGGTTTACAATACTGCTTGAAACAGTAAGTACTGGCTTAGTCATAACTGCCGATAAAGACAATGGCTGAACAGTGCATAAAAGAGTGGGCAATATTTCAGCATAACAAATTTTTTGTTGTTGTTGAGATTTTTCTTCAAAAGCATGAACAATCTCTTTTGTAAAAATCCATATAATCTTACAGGCAAAGCCTCAGTTACACATCTATTGGTCATTTGGAAGTGAAGGCAGAAGAGTTGTCATTAAATGGTTAGAATGCAGCGGTGCCACAAAAGTCCCACTGTTTTCAGCAACTCTTCAGACACCTCAACAAGCCTGGAGGTAATAAGCGAAAATTTATGCTGTCATTTAGTCCTTTCCAATTATAATGGACATCATAATGATAGAGATGTGTAATTCCCAATGGGATTTATATCTCCATGTAGATTATTTAGTCCTTGGGAAACACAATCTCGCAGTACAATTGCCTGCACATTGCATAAGGCTTTCTGTTCCTTCACTGCTGTTGGAAAAAAAAACCCAAAGGTGCAACCATTGACCAGCAGGGTCCTGGCTTTAGTGATCTGTCCTATCACATCTGGAAAAAATTCTCCTAGATTACTAATATAAATTGTCTGTAACGATTTGGATCAAGCTATTGCTGCACCTATTCCCAGAGATGCAACCAAAACAGGATAGGTGACCTCAGAAGTTCAGACCTGTAAACTGGTCTAGGATGATGAGAGACTTAAAGTATCAAGATATATGCTTTCTTAGTCTAGATGGACTTGCAAAGAAGTTTATATTATTACTTCATGATTCACACATGAGGACAACCAATCCCCTTGTGAGAACTGAGAATATCAAAGCTTAAGCTTACAATAAAAAAAAATCAGATTTATACAATTCTTGCAAAAAACATGCAGTCAGATAAAAGGATGCTGTATGCTTTTAGGAATTATTGGAGAACTCTTCTGTAGGTTGCAAACTGCACTCCTACATTGTCAAGCACTATTAAAGATGTTCACTTTCAAATTATGTATCACTGTTTATAACTGAGCTAATTGTGGCTTTTATGAAACCCAGAAGGCTTTCAGGAAGAAGTGGTCATGACTGTTTGGTCTGTTCTATCTGGCATCTGGAAATACTAGACCATGGAACTTGAACCTGCCTGCAGCTTGTTCATGATCCCAGAAAGTTGCACTGTCTTGCAGTGCATTTGGGACTGCTTCATTACTTGTTTTCTCTTGTATTTCTTCTTTACTCTCTCTTTTCTTGCCTTGTTTTTGTGATTTATCGGCTTGGGCCAGTTTATAGCAATTGCTTTGATGCTGATGATGAGAAGAGGATGTGTAAATGCTCTACATCAAATGCCGTATATCTGATGCAGGACCAAAGACCTTAGAAGGGGCTTTTAATAGTAACATAAATATTTTAGTATATTTGGAAGTTATCCAAAATATAACCAGGACATTTTTGGAATGGATCAGGAATGGTAAAATGTGTTTGATTTAGAAACTGGAGGACAAAAATCCCCCTGATACTTTACAGTTACTACACTGAGAAATTAAGTTTTTAATCAAGGAGATTATTGCTGGTTTCTTGCTTAAAAGCATACTGGAAATAGAGTGAGGTTTCAATATCCAATAAAAATTGCCCTCAATAGAAATCCTAAATAGTGATTTTGTATATTTAAAATCGATTTTGCTAAAGAAAACTATAATAAAATGAATTATTTCAGACTTAAAGTTTTGCATATTTGAAAACGATCCAAAACATACAAATAAACACAGAAGTATTTTTATCATTTTCAAGTAAAACAGCATCTATATTACATAGATAAAATTTTAAAATCCTAGAGAGCAGCTGTTGACAGCTAGCTTTCTCTTTACCTTAAAAGTATAAAAAGTTGAGCATTAGGGTAAATGAGATGTGGAGTTCTATAAAGGATTTTATTGGTTTGACTTTGGAATGACTGACGTATTTCATCAAAGCTTAACCAATATAGACTTAACACATTATATATAGTACATTTGTTTATGCTCAATGCGTTATGACAAAATATAACAGAAAATGTTCAGAGTTTATGCTTTTAATCAGTTTTCCTCTTTGTATCTTTCTGCCTGCCAAAAGCAGACTCCATGACCATTATGAGCTGAACTGTCTTCACTGCAGAGGGAAAGAAAATTATAATGAAGATGCTAACAATTATTTGAGGAAGTTTTCTTTAAGTTACAATGCCTGCTAAATGAATCAGACATATGATTAAAAATAGTATATCAACTGCCTTCGGTGCTGCCAGACTGCTTCCATTTGAGTCATTGTGGTTATAGCTTCCACACAAATTCGTCTTCCAGTTACCCGCAAAACGAAAACAATGTCTCTGTAGGAACTTACTTAGAGCTGGGAGGATGACAGCAATCTTCTTCTCCCCACTACCCAAGGCTTTTGGCTCCCATTGGCAAAGAGCCATAGCCTTACTAGTTTCATCACATTTTGCAGACCCCCTAAGAAAACTGTTGTAAGATGGGCATTGTGGCCATTTCCTCTGCAATCATGTATACCACACTTTTTGTAGTCCAGTTGTGTACCATGTCAGAATGGGGGAAATATGTGGTCTTTTTGCAATGGTATACACATGATCCTGGTAGAGTTATGCTGATTTGTACAGCTGAAGAACTGTCCTACAGTATAGAAATCATACCTGACCAGACAAATACAGGCACAGAAATGAAAGAGACTGTATTTTGCAAGACAGCCTGCATGAAATGCAGACTTTGAGAAAAACAGCCTGTTGTATAAAACAAAGGTAAATGCTATTACTAAATAGAAGTCATCTCTAAATAGTGGGTCAACAGGACACAGCATATTTGCAAGAAATATACAATTCCCATTTGCGACTGTAAACACTGTGGGGTCTGCAGCTCTATGGGTGAAAAACCGGAGTCTGTTAGCATACAGATGTGTGATACCTTTTAAAATCCCTGCAGTATCTTCCTACCTGCTGTGCTTAATTTCAGATTCAAGTGCTATCATTAAAGGAAAAAAAACCCAACAAACCACAAAACTGTTTTCGCCTTTATCTCTGCCCTACATTGCATTGGCTTTTCCTTGAATATTTTCCTGGTGATGCAGCTCCCAAAACATTTTTTAAATACTTGATCTTTAGGCCTCCAGCTCCCTCTTTTCTTTTCCAAGTTAGCACATGTCTGTCTGACACGTAAAATAGCAACTCTTAAAATTGTTTTCTTACAAACAACTTTCTTGCAAGCCTGTCCTGGCAACATTCCATACGAAAAAAAATCTGAACTGTGAAGTTTGTGTTTAGTATTGTAAAAAAATGTTACAATCTGGCAAGCCATAAACTCCCTTCAAAGATTGGTTGCACTCAGCCTAATTCTCTTTTTGATTTATTTGACTTTGGATATAATGGTACTAAATTAGCAAAGACAAGCAATGAACAAAACCCTGGAGATGAATTAGCCATTGTATACAGTCCATTAATCTCTTCTTCAATTCTTGAGAATTGTGGCTCACCCGGACCCAGAGATCAAATAAAATGCCTAATTGGGAAAATCCTAAACAAGAGTATCCTGGGGAGCTTGAAATTATTTGTCAACTGTTCAAACAACTATGTTGTTTATATGTCTTTAAAACCCTGGTACTGTTTCACCACTATATCTTAATCCAGATACTTTGGGCACAGGAGGGTGATTGAGAATTGTTTTCAATTAACTGGAATAGGGAGAGACACTTATTCTAAAAACAGATAGTTGTGTTGTGAACATTCTGCCAAACATGCTGAGAATTTTAGATCTAAACATCAGGTTTGAGGAATGCTCTGAAAACTCTTCAAGGGTAGTAGTAAACACAATTAGTGAGTATTCCCTTCCTTCAGTAGCATTTGTATTAAGCCCCGTGATTGAAAAAGAGGAAGAAATATGGTATAAATGAGTGGTGTTTTTTTTAAAAATGAAGTTTGATATAATTTTTAAAGACATGTGAAAGGGAACAAATATAGGAGTTTTTTTCTGTTTGTGATTAAGCCAGAATTTCTTGCTGGATTTCCTGGAGGTTCAGGACCACAACCAACAAGACTGATCTCTACTTGTCATTGCAGCATAAATACAGAGGACAGTTAAAAGTCCTTGCCTGGTTTTAAGCCTTATAACACCCCATATTCCCATTGATATTAAAAAAATAGCTAACCATTAGTCACCTAACACGAAGTAATAAATTTTCTGACCGTATTGTGACTCATCAATAACCTACCTTCGATCTCTGTTTTGTCCATGGAACAATCTGTGGCCAGGAAACACAGGCTGAGGTAGTTACTTTTTTTTCCCCTACTTATGTAGATTTGATATGACATAGACACCACAAGTATCTTTTTCAAACCTCTTCCTCCATGCCAATCCTTTAATCGTTGGGTATCTTTCACTCCGACAAGTACTAGTGGAGCAATGAAATAATATAATAGGACCTTCCTGGAAAGGAAAAGGGACAGCTGGAGCAAATTAGGCTGCTAAGCCACTTTTTTTTTCCCCCCACAAATTTCTCCTGGTTTTTTTTGTCTCACGGGACTAGGATCTAACAGATTTTTGATGAAGGAGAATCAGAGGGAGAAAGCCAGATTAATTAAAGTTATAAAAGTCTTGTCTTGAAAAGACCATAGTGTATAAATATTGTTTTCTTCAGTCTATTATGAAGGATTTTATGTTTCTGAAGATTTTCTTCGAAATATTAAGAGGAAACTAAAATAATTATTAAAAAAATTATTTGTATTCATTTCCCATTTCCATTCTTAAAAAAAAAAAAGTTTGTCAAATAAATAAATGCACAAAGGATTTGCTCTTCTTCAGAGCACAACTGCTTTCTCTAGTCTGATTTGAAGTGCTAAAATACCCTGTTACATAATGTGAAGGAGAACATATTTTGACTGTCATGACTACTGGGCTGTATTTATACTAATATTCAGGCATCCAGGGGACAACAAACAGAATTCAGAAGTTCCTTGCTAAAAGGAAAAGAGTTAAAGTTCTCGATGTCAAGTATAGTTTGTATTTTTGTACGTGTACAAGTGATGCACATTTGTTTCCCAGATTAATAAATTTTTCTTTGTTGGTCTGAGACTCTTTTGCATTTGCCATTGCTTTAATTTCCTCACTTCTGAGAAAAGGTATAGATCTGTTTCCTGCCATCTTAACTTCATAATTAACTGGACACAGATACCTTTGATGACATCTAAATCTCCTACTGAATCATCCACAGAAAGACTTATTTGATGCCACTTTTAATGACTTGCCATTATTTATCTCTGCTGACAGAGATATCTCTACCATCTATTTGACTTTAAAGGAATTATTTTTCCATTTCAAAACATCCAATTCCTCAAGTTACTCACTGATGTTGCATATCTTACCAGTACAAATTGTTTTTTTCTTTACATGATTTTTTTTTTTTTTTTACTTTTCATTTTTCAAGTCAGTTTCTCTCTTAGCCCTTCACTTTCTCTTATGGCTTCAGAGACTGCTGTTAATCTCACACAAACAATTTTAGTCAAAGATTATTTTCTGAGCTGCCTTGTTGGAAGAAGGATGTAGGGGGTGCTGATCAATCAAAAGCAACAAAGTCTGTACCAACTCCTCTTACTTTCTAGACAGTTTTCTTTCTATTTCTTGTATTACTCTTGAGGAACTCTTCCTATATTCAATGTTTATCTTCCTTTATGTCAAGACACTTCCACTTCATTAGTCTTGGTGAATGTATGAACTCAATCCAATGTACAGAATCTTGTTCTTCAAATGCTTGAGTCCCTGGTGCTCTGGACCCCTCCAAATGAAGGAACAGCAAACAAGTCAACTTATCACAATCAATTTTGTCAAGTATGTGCTACAAATTCAAATTTTGAAATTTCACTTTGACCATAATGTGGGAGAGATAATTTGGAACAGCTCAGTGCTTCTGCCTGGAAAGTTGCTACCTGCTGGCTGCCCACTTCTCTAAGTCATCATCAGTCTACTTCACACAGGGCTATTTATGATTCTTCCTATGTTTTACCCTGAATAAGCCCTGGGCCAAAACACTCTATTTCTCTACAAACTGTCCATCCTTGAACATTACAAAGTACCTTGTCAGGCAGCATGCAGAAAAAACTTAAACCTAGACTAACCATGCTGTACCTGTGCTGTGGATAATTAGTTGAATTCAGTCATTTCCACTGTCAGTCTGGCACCCTTCACAATCAGTAAAATTCTCATTAAAACATTCTTTTTGCTGACAAACCTGGCACTGGCAGACTTCATTAAGTAATTAACTCAGATACCGAACACCAATCCATAGTGTTGGGCATAATTAACAGATCAGGTTATCTGTCAGAGGCAGGTAATTTTCCGTTACCCTTGGGATGCAGAGAGCAGAGAGGCTTCGAAAACCTGCACACACTGCAGCACAACATCTGTGGTTTAGACAGAGGAGAACTATTGTGTTGCTGTGTGATAGGAATGCCTGTTATATGGAAGTGCAGTAGAAATCCACAACATTTCTGCAAAGGAAATATGAAATATTAGTGCAATATATAGACATTTATTTTCTTCCATGAAGATGAAACACAACACTAACCTTCTCCTACAGGAAAATTATATCATAGAAGAGAGTAACATGATCAAATAAAGATTTAATTGCAAAAAATGCACCCTCAGCCAGACATGGCCATATCAAGAACACGCCAAAGATCTTTGATTTACTGTGTATTGGGTGAGCCTGAATAGTTCTAAAAATTGTAACTGTTCCCATGAGAATTTAGTAAATGAAAAATATCTGATTGTTCAGCAGTTGGATAGGAAATTTTTCACAAGTCAAGTTTTGTCTGTAACACAAGGCATCAAGGATTACAGGGCTCTTCAGTTCTTTCTCAGAAATCTAAATGGAAACCTGGACTATATTCCAGACTGAAGTTAACCAAATACCATCCTTGAAGTTGAACCTGATTAGGGAGTAAATCAGGCCTTTCTATTTAGGCTTGAATAAGAGGTACTTCATAATCACTCTGTTAAAGACAATCCTAGAAAGACTGATCACCTTTTGCATCTAATCTTGTTGAGAGGAGATCAGACTGCAGTCCTGTGAAAACGTGATTTTCTTGGCAAATGGCAAATGGCAAGGTAAAAAGGAGGTGGTTTGGAGCTTCTGAAACACAGAATCTGTCTACAGCAGACACCTGATAGAAACCTGATCTCAGAGTGATTACTCAAAGCTAATCATCTGCTGTAGCTAGCATGAAATAAAAGCTGTAAAAACACAGAAACAAACCCCAAAAAATCATGAGGAGAAGCATGGTTCAGATGAGAGCTCCACCAGTCTCAAAACTGTGGAAATGTGGAAAATGACCAGAGAGTGTGGAAACAGCATTGCATTCTTTATCTGCAAGCTCTTGAGTCCTGTGAAAAGGATGACATTCAGAGCAACAATATTTTTCACATTTGTTAGGTCTGAAGCAGTTTCTGAGCTTAACAGTTTTCAGTTAGTACAGCCAGGAGTAGCAGACCATAAAATCATAGGGGCAGAAAAAATATTAATTTAAATTATATTGATACAATAGTTCACTACTGGTCTGAAGCTAAATTTGAATTCACTTTTACAAATGCTATAGACCTGTGCAATTTTGACAACTGCAAGTTTGGACACCAAAACTACAGTGCAGAAGAAGCTACACAACTAACTATACACAGCTGACATACAGTTTGCCAAGCCCTCTTAGAAAAGAAACTCATAGGAGGCGAAAAGTCTGCTGCTACCCTTGTGAAAAAATGAAAAAGTGAATCTTTTAAGACTATACTTAATAACTTTAAACTACCATGTCCCATTGGCTCTCACCCTGCTCAGGCATGATTTCTCCAAGTCCTCTATCCCAATCCTAGCAGATTTTCACCTTTTCAACCAGCAAGGTTAAAAGCAAAAGAGGGAGGCTAAATTTTTAGATCATTTGTGGCTATTATTGCTATCCTTCCTTTTATTGTGGCAGCTCTGTCTGTCTATGTTCCTTATATATCCTCAAGAGATATAGAGAAAAATTATTTAATTTTCCTACCCCTTAAGTGTTTATCAATTATAAAAAATCACATTATCAAGTTTTAGGACAAAAATATTTAATGTGATTAATCATAACTTTTTAACATACAGTTTTATCATAGTAGTCACCTCTGAATATATTAGTAACATTTCTGTCTTGCATAGTCCTTTATTGCACCTTGGAAAATTCAGTTCTTTTCTCCATCTGACTTCCCTTTCCAATGTAGTCGTACTAGCCACTAGTATAAAATGTATATTCTAACTACTATCCTCGAAGAAGCAAGATTTAATTGGATCTGTTATAAATGACAGTGCAGATATATAATTTGTCATTCTAGAAGGAGAAGTATCTTACAGTTCATCCCAAGTGAATACCATAGATCAGTGTCAATATACATCCTTACACTAGAGAGCAGAAATCTCATTCTTCTGTGTCTCTAATTAATTGTAAACATGCTAAGAAAAGGAATGTATCTAGATAGGTGAAGATGTCTGGCAAAATATGCTTTGTGAAGACCTCATTTACACCAAAATAAACAAAAAACCCAACAACTTTCTCCTTCAAACACAACAAAGCCAAGAGCAATAAAAGCTAAAATAGCAACAATAACAACAACAACAAAGAAAAAGAAAAAAAGAAAAGAGAAAAAAATTCCATCCAATATCAAAGAGATAAAGGAAATAAGGAAATTAATTTTTTGCTTGGTATTTACTTAGACATGGTCTTTTTGGTTCTGAAAGAGCATTTTTAGAGAAGACAAAATAAATGGCGCAATTTGTCTCTACTGTTAACACCTATAGAGTGGTATGCAACTGCAAACAATCTGTATCTCTGCTTTATGGGATCAGCTGTTTTTAACAATATGCATCAAGTTCTCTTTCTGTATTTGTAGGTGGAGTGTAACCATAGGTTCTCATTGGTGTTCTGGCACATGACTTTCACTACATACTTATTAATTCAAAGGCTGTTGCCAAATAGTTTTCTATGCTTATTAAAGCTCAGTTTGTCTTGTGCCTTTATGAAATAAGTCAGAAGTTTGGTAGGTGTTACTTTGCACCGTATGCACTTAAAGGAATATGTGCTGCTTGTTTTTTTTCTTGGAATGTCAAAGGAAGGAAAATTAAATATTAAGAATCAACTAATGGTCCTTCACCTATACACACGGTATACTGGCCAAAGCTTTGCACTGGAGAAAATCTGCAAGAAACATCTTGCAACAAAAAAAGAAAAAGTTGAATAAAAAATTTGCTTTTTAGAGGTTCTTGATGTCATTTGCCCCTCCCTTCCTTTTTCTCTACCCTTCTTCCCCCAATTTTTTTTACGTATATATGATGTAAAAGATCCAAACTGAGGATATAAGAGTTCTGTACAAGAAAATTCTTTTAACTGCATGGATTCCCATTTCTCTGCTTGACACTATTTTACCCTAACTACAGATTGAGTACAAAATATGCTTTAATGAGAATCAAATAGAAATGAGTTAATTAAAGAAATTGTGTATCTCCAAATGAAATAGAGCCATAGGAATCAATTAGGTTGGAAAGACCCTTAAGATCACTGAGTCCAGCCATTAAACTAACCTACCAAATCCACCACTAAACTATGTCTCTAAGCCAACAATCCACTTAAGAAGAGCACATAAAATCACAGAATGGTAGAATCGTAGCGTGGTTTGGGTTGAAAGGGACCTTCAAAGTCCATCTTGTCCAACACACCTGCTGCACGCAGGGACATCTTTCTTTCACTAGATCGGGTTGCTCAAAGCCCGATCCGACTTGCCCTTGAACTGTTCTCATGATAGGTCATCCACAACTTCTCTGGGCAGCCTGTTCCAGTGTTTTACCACCCTCATAATAAAAAGATTCTTTCTTATGTCCAATCTAAAGCTACTCTCTTTTGGTTTAAAATGTTTTCCCCTTGTTCTTTCATGATAGACCTTGGTAAAAAGTCTTCCTCCATCTGTCTTATAAGCTGCCTTTGTATATTGAAAGGCTGCAAAAAGGAGCCTTCCCTTCACCAGGCTGAACTATCCAATTT
>VXBJ01002602.1:105720-127424 GCA_013400055.1 Nycticryphes semicollaris | reverse complement strand
CTTCCTCCCCAGGTGCAGGACCCTACACTTGCCCCTGTTTAACCTCATTAGGTTCTTCTCTGCCCAGCTCTCCAGCGTGTCCAGGTCACACTGGATAGCAGCACAGCCCTCTGGATCATTGGGCAGCCCTCCCAATTTGGTATCATCAGTGAACTTGCTGAGGATACACTCAGTGCCCCCATCCAGGTCATTGATGAATATGTTGAACAAGACTGGACCGAATATTGTCCCTTGGGGGACACCACTTTTTACAGACCTCCAACTTGACTCTGCTCCATTAATTACAACCCTCTGAGTTCTGTCATGCATCCATTTCTCAATCCACCTCACTGCTCCCTCATCTAGCCCAAATCAGTTTCCTAATGAGGATGTTATGGGAGACAATGTCAAAAGCCTTGCTGAAGTCAACGTAGATGACATCTGCTGCTCTGCTCTCATCCAGCCATCCAGTATAACATAATAGAAGGCTATCAGATTGGTCAAGCATGATTTACCCCTTGGTAAATCCGTGTTGAACACTTCCAATAATTTCCTGTTCTTCAAACCATTTAGAGGTGACATCCAGAATGAGTCACTCCATCACCTTCCCAGGAATGGAGGTGAGACTAATCAATCTGTAGTTCACTGGGTCCTCCTTCTTGCCCTTTTTGTAGACTGGAGTGATAGTTACTTTCCTCCAGTCCTTAGCCACCTCTCCTGTTCTCCATGACCTTTCAAAGATGATGGATTTTTATGATTATTGCCCACCTTTATTGTCTTGGTGGCTGTTTTTAAGAATTACAGGTTTTATTGCACACAGAAACCTGCATAAGATTAGCAATTAATATTTTCAGTATTTAACTATATTTTATATCGGTCTGCCTGTTAAAGGTAGCTGGTTATGCTACTCTATTTATCCTGACAAAATCTGACACATAACCCTAGTCTTATGGTCTGCTTGTGAAAACAAACCAAAGTGTTTCCTACTGCAATGAAAACAGCCATACTAAAAACATTCTGACCACCATATTGCAGCACTGCAGCAGTGTTTGATACAGATGTGTGTAAATACTGTTATCACAATTGCACCAGGACCATATTGCACTTCTGACAAACATTGCTGAGGCTCTTAGCAGACACTGAATAATTTCCTGATGTTTCTTGATTTTTCCTTACAGACATTTCTCCCATATGTCTCAATTCATCAGCACATTTCATAGACTGCAAAAGACAATGGTAATGTTGCCATGTATAACCAGGTGCCTAAAATTCACATATTTGCAATAGGCTACTAAATAAATAAATAAATAATCCTTGTCAGCTTGTACATATTTTAATGAGGCAAATTGCACAGTGCCTGTTATGTCATAATGAAGGACATTGTACCACGAGCTATTATAGGAGATCTCTATTATAGGAGTCTCACTAACAGCAACTGTTTTAATCTAAATCTTTGATCTTTCTTGGAAGGTAAGTACTGTGTGAGTACTTCGCTAACCTCTGCATCCCATCTCAGCTATTTGAACTTGTTCATTGTTAATCAGAACTTGGATCGACTTTGAAACAAGACAAGCCCAGTAATTACAAATATACTTATTTTATATAAAGAAAGCAAACTTTAAAATCTCATAATTTCATTCCCAATACTATTGTTTCACTGGGACAGATGTTGCTGTCTGTTGTTAGGCCATGGGGAAGTATGACTACCAGGGCACCAGAGAGGCTAGGGTTGCAGTGCAGCTTATGCAGGGCCAGGAGCAAGAGGTATGTGTTAAAGCAGCTCCTGAGTGCAGCCCTTGCACTCTTGTGAGCTCTGTCCCAGCCCCTCCATCTCTGCTGTTCTCACTAACTGTTGTTGAGGTACCTGGTGAGGTCCATGGCCTGGAGATCCAACTGCTTTTCTTATACTTCACAAGTTTTGAAGTAGTTTTCAAAAAATAGTTTTTGGGGGGTATGTTGTGTAGAATGCAGAAATCTTCCTAGGACAGACTTATAGTACTTGACCATAATAACACCACACAATTCACTTAACTGGTCCTCTGGCAAGAATCACGTTGTTTTAATTGGAAACACTGGCCCAAACAGATTCAGAGTTATTATTTTCAGTATCTCTCATCAATAGTTAAATGGCTCAACTACTGTCTAAAAGCCAAATGTGTATTGCTTTACAGCCCTTTACAATACTTTTCAAATGGTATTTTTTAAAACACACTTACTACTGCATGCCCTTTGCTCACTTCTTGCTGTGTGCTTTTTATGATTGCTAAATGAGATCTTTCCTTAATATAGTTTAATGTAACTCCACCATTCATCTCCTGCTTCTTCCCTGCCTTGCCCAAACTTAACAAAATCCAGTGATTCACCATTTAACATGTTGTTTGTAATCAAGAAATACTTTTTTAATCAAGAATAAACAAGTGTATGGTAACTTGCATGATCTGTTTTTAGCACATTGTATTAAGCGGAGATAATACAGTGGTTATAGATTCAGATTGACCTGAAAAGCTGTCTCTCTGATTAGTTTGAGCTTAAATGCAAGACAAGAAGCTCACTGAGAAAAACTCCCTGCTGAAAATTATGATGGTGATTTGAACTTCCATTTCATGACATGAGGTCTTCAAGATATGTACAGAAAATCATGTGTGCCTGTCCTCTACTATCTCTTCTAACAGTTGTTTCCAATAAGAACTGATCCACCTTTCATCTCCCAGTTACCCTTTAAGTTAAGAAAGAGAACAAAACATCCCAAAACATTTAAAAATATGCCTTCTTTTAGTGAATGTTATTCCAATGAAAATGCACATTCTTTGAAAGCATATTAACCAATGCAAATGAATAATTTTTTTTGTGGTAGGAAAAATAATTTTAGAAACTCAGCTTACACTTGTTAACATAGCCTCTCTAAACCTCACAGCTTGTTCCTAAAATAATAAAAAAAATCAGCCATTGGAGAGCTATTTTAATTATTTTCCTTTAACACCTTTCAAGATAAACTGTCTTATAACATGAACAATATTACCCGTTTCCCTCGCTCTGTAAAAGAGAGAGAGAAAAAACCCACATTAATGTTTTAACACAAGGAAATCTTTGGATTTAAATGCAAGTATTTTGGAAACTGAAAATCTACAGTAAAACATACGGAATAAAATATTTTTGTGATGTTTTCAAATTATGTAAAAATATTGTGTTTAAGCTTCACTAGGGCAGAAAACACATCATACTCATTGCAGATTCACAATTCTCCTTTGAGGCTTCCTGAAGAATACACGAAAGCTCTGGAATCTGCAGCGTACCACCATGAGCAAATGAACGTCCTGTCCCTAAGCAGTAACAGACAAGCGCGATGACAGTGTCTTAACTAAAGTCATCAGCTTGAAGTGGTGAGAACCTTGAAGGTCTGAAAAGTGCTTGCCAACATTTGCCATATAAGGAGTTTCTGAACCAGTTGCTCTCCAAATTGAGGTGGAGAGCTGTTTTGCTGTGAGGTTGTGGAGATCAGATCAGGGTCTTAGCACTGGATTTCTGTGAATGGTAATCCGTGTCTGCCAGGGTCACTCTGAAGGAGTTTGAACAGTTTTCCTAAATCAAAATCAGCATTCTGACTCTAAATAGTTAGACTTTCGTAAATCACCTTTCTCTGAAACCGTTTATCTAGGACTGTGAGAATATGGGGCAATTTATATTACATTCATTACTCATCCATATAACCTGACTGAGACAGTTCTAACATGCAGAGGTTTGAGAAGGTGCTGGAAGAGTAGCTCTTTATCCAAACTAATCTTAGATATCTCATCTAGGAACAGATGTTCCCATTTTCAAGCTTCCATGTATTTCTCACTCACATGATATTTCTCATTGTAGTTAAAATTATAGGGAGGGAATTCTGTCTTGACCCACTCCCAAGTATATGAAAGATTAGGCTTTTAAATGAACAAAAAAAGACAAATACAACATGCAGCAAACTCATTAGGAAGCAGTTCTCTTACTTCCACATACATTAATCTTAATTCTTCCTTTTGAAGATTTTTTTATTCTAGTATTATTAATTAATCAACCTCTTTAGCTATAGCTTCATTAAAAAACAGTAATGCAAGGACTGTGTGTTGCTGATGAATTGTGACAAAAAGGAAACATTCACCTGAATAAGTCTTTCAAGTCCTTAATTCACAATCTTAGTGCCACTTACATGCTTACCATTCTCAGAGAGTCAGGAAATCAATCTGTTGATATGGCACACTATTTTGATAACACATCCTTTCCGTTGTTGTCCTCTAATTTTTATGACTTCTCTCCAGGTTTCCCATCTTTTACTTTCTGTGCCATACTGTCAAAAACTGGTGAGTGAAAAAATATTTCTTTGTCTTTCTCACCACAATATGGTCACATTGCTTGCTCTTGGAATCCTTTTATTAACCAGTGATATCAAGTAGAACTCATTGTTACGTTATGAGCTTTTAATATATTCCTGCATGCACGCTTTCTTTCTTCCTTTCTTTTTTCTTATCTCTTTTATCATATTCATCCTACCCTTTCCTCCTCATAAGCTTGATTTGCTCTTGTCAGTCATTCTGTCTACTCTGTTTCAAACAATTTCTTTTTATCTCCATTTAGCCTCTTAAGCCAGTGGATCTCTTCCACCACCTTTTTCTTCTCTAAATTCATTTTTTTAACAATTATGCCAGCTATTGACTTCACAACATTCAAGTGGAAACTGCATTTCTAAGAAAGGCTGCGTTTGACGCTACAGGAATTCAAGGGGTGCCATTCTCAGTAAATCTGAATCATAGAATCACAAAATCATAGAACTTCAGGATGGAAGGAGCCTCAGGGATTATCTGGTACAACCTTTCTTGTCAAGAGCACAGTCCAGCACTGGATGACCCAGCACCCTGTCCAGCTGAATCTTGAAAGTGTCCAATATTGGGAAATCTACCACTTCCCTGGGGAGATTATTCCAGTGGCTTATTGTTTTCATAATGATTTTTTTTGATCTTGTGTTCAATCAGAATATCTGCAGGATTAACTTGTATCCATTGCACCTTATCTTTTCCACATGATTCCTTGTAAAAAGGGATTCTGCATCTTCTTTGTAACCATCCTTTAAAAACTGGAACATGGTGACAGGATGTCTTCCCTAAGCCTTCTTTTCTAAAGGCTGAACAATTGCATGTTTTTCAGCTTTTAGGCAGGCTAACTAGTCCCTTGATCACGTTGGTCCCTCTCTGGACCCTCTCTAGTGTGGTCATACCTTTTTTGTATAGCAGGGATCAAAATTGAACACAGTATTCCAGGTGTGGCCTGACAAGCACTGGGTAGAGTGAGATAATGACTTCTTTATCTCTGCTGGTGGTGATGTCCTTGTTGATGCAACCCAGCATCCTGTTGGCTTTCTTTGCTGTGGCAGCACACTGTTTGCATATATTGAGCCTGTTGTCCACCAGAACCCCCAGGTCCCTTTCCACGGAGCTACTTCCCTGCTGGGTAGATGCCAACACATGCTGCACTCCTGGATTGTGTTTTCCCAGATGCATAACCTTACACTTGTCCTTTTTGAACTTCACAAGTTTCTTGTTAGCACACTGTTACAACCTATCCAGATCTTCCTCCAAGGTGGTTCTCCTTCTGAAGTGTCCACTCCCCACTCAGTTTGGTATCGTTTATCAGGGTAACCTTGATCTCCTCATCTAGATCACTTATGAAGACACTAAACAGTGTTGGGCCGTGTATCATTCCCTGGGAGCCTCCCCTTGTTTCAGGCTGCCAGCCTGAAAAGGAGCTATTTACCACTTCCTTTGGCTGCGGCCTATCAACCAGTTCGCCACACAGAGACTACTTGTCTTAACAATAAAGCATCAGATTTTCTAGGATGCTGTGGGGAACTGTAATGAAAGCTTTGGAGAAACTCAGATAGACAATGTTCACCACTCACCCCTCAAACTAGGTTAGTTCATTGTAGAAACTGATTGGATTTGCTCTGATCATACAGTTTTATTTTGATTTTACTCACCAGAACTTTGAATTTGCCATTTAAATGAATTGATTCAAGAGTATAGGTGAGTGTTGCAGGTTCATATTCCTTGCTTTAATGATTTCCTTGTGCAAAACTACCATAAACCAGACAAAATCCCTACAGAGGCATTCTCATTCTGTAGACAGATTTTACACCAGCTGAGAGCTGGTGTAGAATCTCACCTACTGCCTTTTGCAAGAACACAAGGATGGATGGCTAAAGATAAATGTATCAAGGGAGGCTGAAATGTACCTGTTTCTCTGAGAGGTGTGAAATGAAGTATCAGGAAGACAGAGGAGGTATTCACTGTGTTCATAAGCATAGATGAGAACTAAGACCCCTGTTCATGTCTATAATAGGAAATTATTTATATATAGGTTTTGTTATGTCTGTTTAAAAGGGAACAGGCTAATGCATGCAAAGATTGAACTTCAGGCTTCTGAAGAAGGTTTAACAGACAAATGAGTGGTTTCTCACTCTCATGGGACTGAAGTGGGAGCCCCTGTTTTCTTCAAGGGTGCTATGACAGACAGATTTTTCCATCCCATTAATTGTTCTAGAAAGGAAATATTTTGTGACCAGAAAAATGATCAGAAACTGTGGATAGGGTAAAAAACAATCTCAAGGAACTGTAAACAAAGAGAGAATTGAAGGGGGTAGGGAAGATATGTTGTCCAGACAGTGAGGCAAAGGTCAAGGTAAAAATCCCCTCAGGCTATTGTTTCATATGCGTTAATGTGAGCATGATAGTAACATTTATGTGTGCACAACTGAAATAGACAGTTGAATGAAAGCGATGTCTTAATGTGAGCAAAGTGGCAAGGCACAGATTGTAGCATACAGCAAACTGAAGATTCATTTAATGAGTAGGAAAAAGGTTTCTGTCTAATGCATTCAAGAGCTACGGCTCTTGGCTTCACAGCACAGGTGCCAGTGAAAAGCAAAAGGGAGTAAAAATCTCACCCAAATTACATGTAATTTAACAACATGATGGTGTTTGTAAATCTGCATTTTGCTGTCTTTTTATCTGTTGTATATGGTTCAAGATGAAGTGCTCCAGAGAATTGTTTTAGTGCTAGCCAGTCATTCTAGCTGACACCAAAGAGGCTTTCAATCAGGGCAAAGGAAAGCTCTTTTTGATCATCTCCAAAGACAAAACATGCGGCTAGATTTTCCTGTGTTGCCTTTTCCCTCTATACTCACACTGGTAATCTCTGAACATCTGGCATGTATGCTTTACTTACAACAATGAACATGCTCAATGACTTAGTTTATCATGTGTTTCAGCTTTGTTTTTTATTCTATACTAAAGAACTATATTAAAAAACAATTGCAGGGCTAGATATTAAACCAAAATAAATGAGAGTGAAGGATTATATTTCATCCTCAGCCCATCCTACCATGTCTGAATTTTTTATATTGCATGTTTTTATGTTCTGTAGTATTAGCAACACATTTTTACTTAGAGACAAACACTATTTGTTAGGTGTGCTTACATTGTGGTCATGGGAGCTTCTTCATTATTCAGTGCATGCTCTAAATAATTCAAGTAGGAGGGGTTTTGGAGGTAGGGGAGGTCTTCTTTGCACTGGAGATTTGTAACATCTTGGTGCCTTTCATCTGATTGAATTTATTTTGTTCATTTATTTCACTTCATCTCCTCTTCCACTGTCTCATTAGAAAAAACAGAGAAGAGACATCTACTGGAGCAGTGATGCACTCCTATTGTATTTTGAATATCTGTATTTCCTTTCCACCTTGCCCATTGCAGGCAAAGAATGCAGAGGGACTTGAAAGGGAATAGCAGGGTCATATTATAATGAGATCCAATTACTTCACAAGTGCAAAGGTCAAGGATTCCAAATCTCAGAGAAAATATGAGTGGAACACAGTTTGAAGGATAAAAATAAATAATGAGATTCCATGTTCATAATTTTTGTCACTGCATTTACATTACTCAATTTACATTCAGAAAAAATCCCCAAGTACAGTGGGAATGCAAGTTTTTAATCCATGGAAAGCTTCTGAATTCTTTGTCATGTAAGGGAGGGTGGCAGAAAATTGGAGTTTCATTGACAGGGATTGTTACCCAGTCTAGCAGGTAATTAAGAGTTGCATACACCAAGAGGGAAAACCACATTAAGTGTGAATAAGAAGATCCAAACTTTATTCTTAAAGGAAACCAGTTAAAAGAAAATCATAAATCTTATATATTATGTTATCTAATAAAGTTATGAAAAAAGCTACCATCTGCAAAAAAAAGAAAAACTATCATATTCCTAGGACATCACAGACTAATCAATTCTACCAAGCATGCTCTGAGAAACTCATATGAATTCAACCTTCCACCATGGCTAAAACAAAAGCAACAGCAAGTACAGTGAACTGCTGCTGCAACAACGCTGAGAGAAAAAGGCAACATAGGCAAGTAAACCTTATGTTGCTTGCAGCTAAACTGTAGGGGTTGATGAAGGGACTGCAAGGAGTCATTTGTTTATTCTCTTGCCTATTACTGGATCAATTATACTTTGGATGGTCCTGAAAGGTACCTGTGTGCCGTTCCCTATGCTAGCAGTTTTATTGAAACCATGCAATCTCCTTAGGTATTATATTTCCAGTTAGGTTTTCCCGCAAATGCAATTAGGTCATTGCCGGCACAGGATTTTTTTTTTTTTTTTAATCTAGTCCACCATGTCTATGGACACATTACTCTCATTATCTTTTGATATTTTCACCTATTTACTGATGCCTTCTCAGATGACATCGAACATCTTCAGAACCCTAGAACATAAATGTTAACATTAGGCTAGAAATATAGCCTATTTCTCTTCCTTATCCACTGCCCTAATGACTGGGAACTAGGGGATTGACTCAGTTTGTTTTGCAGGTCAGTCCAGTAAGGCATAACTTGTCAGTAAAACTACATCTAGTTCCTCAGAGTGTTGCTCAACACAGCTTTCAGCAAACTTTGCTCTCTGCTGGTCCTGTTCTCCCACCTAGCTCTTTCTTCTGTGTGCAGGTTAACATGCCTCAGATTCTTTTGGCCTTATTTTAGAAGCCTTACTTTCTCTGAATCACATCCAAACATGTTTTCTAGGGTTGCTGTTATTAAAGAACATATTTCTATCTTAGCCGGTGCTACACTGGAGAAAGATGCAGGAGTGTTCTGATAGCCTTCTACAATGGTGTGACTGGATAGATAGGTAAGGGGAGGGCAGTGGATGTTGTCTACTTTGACATAAACAAGATGTTTGACACCATCTACAATAGCACCCTTATAACTAAGTTTAGGAAGTGCAAACTACATGGGTGGGGTGGATTGAAAACTGGCTGAAAGACAGAGCTCAGAGGGTTGTGATTAGTGGCACAGAGTCTAGTTGGAGATCTGTAACACAAAGTCTTTCCCCGGGGGTCAATACTGGGTCCAGTCCTGTTCGATATATTTGTCAACATCCTGCAGGAAGGGTCACAGTGCACTCACAGCACGTTTGCTGATGGCACAAAACTGGGACGGGTGGCTGAAACATGAGAAGGCTGTGCTGCCTTACAGTGAGACCTGGACAGGCTAGAGAGTTGGGCAGAGAGGAACCTTATGAAATTCATCAAGTGCAAGTGTAGGGTGCTGTACCTCAGGAGGAATAAGCCCATGCACCAGTACAAGGTGGGTGGCTGACCTGCTGGAGCACAGCTCTGCAGAAAAAGACCTGGGAGTCCTGGTGGACAACAGGATGACCATGAGCCAGCAATGTGCCTTTGTGTCCAAGAAGGNTTAAAGTATGGGTGTCAAGAGGATGGGGGTCAGTTTTTTTTTTCAGTGGTGCCCAGTGACAGAAGTAACAGGCACAAATTTGAACACAGGAAGTTCCATCTAAACATGAAGAGGAGCTTCCTGACTTTGAGGGTGGCAGCGCACTGAAGTAGGCTGCCCAGAGAGGTAGTGTAGTCTTTGTCTCAAAACCTTCTCAGAGATGTTCCTGTGCAACCTAGGTAGACCTGGTTTGGCATATGGGTTAGACCAAGGTGAGCTCCAGAGATCCCTTCCAACCTCATATCATTCTGTGATTCATTCTGTGATTTTAACTATGACTTGATGGACAAAAGAGGTAGAACCAGAAAAGGGCAGACTTGCTGTGGCAACCAGAGAGGGTCTTCCAGAGAGTAATTGCAACACAAGCTAAGGAGGAAGCCGTTATTTTCAAATCTTTGATAGTTTCACCCTTTTTGAACCTGGAGGCAGTACTGTGTCAGCTCTCTTGTGTATCACACTTCTTAATGAAACAGTTTTCCTTTCTCTTTCAGTTTTCTCACCACTCATTTTCCTTCTACTTCTTCTCTCAGTTTGCTATTTTTTCACTTTTTTTCCTTTTTTTTTATTTTAATTTCTCTCCAGGCATAACTTCTCTATCCTCCCACTGACCTTTACATGTTATTCATGTATTTTCCTAACCTCTTTCCCATTCTTCTTACTTGGATGTTATCTCCCTAATTCTCTTGGTAACTCCCCTTGGACAATCCTTTCTCCAGCCTTTTCTACTGAATTTAGAGGTACACATTGTGGTTCTTAGTGCTACCTTTATCTTTTCAGAAATTTAAAGCAGACAGCAATTAATGAGCAGCAGTGAAGAAGATTGTATTTTAAATGGAGCGCTCAGTCAATTTGTTCTGTTTGCTTCAGCTCATAAGGAATGTGTGTACAATTAAAGATGGAGAAAAAGTTGGTTAATCTTAATTACTCCTGTACTACTATTAATCCCATACCTACTTTATGTCTGACACTGAGGGAAAGGAAGGGAGACCAAGAGGGAAGGGAGACAAAGGTTGGTGAAATCCATTAGCTTCATTTATTTTGGCCAGGCTAAATGGGGCAATTACCTGTCTGGAAATGTCTTTTTTTCTGATTTATTTGGACTTATTCCCATCAAAAGAACACTTACAGATTCTGATACCTCTGTTACCATGCAAGCACTGCAAAGAGAAACAGACACAGACATTCTCCTTTGTAGAATTAATAGGAAATAGAACTTATGCTCTAGATTCCTCTTCTGTCATTCCACAAATCCCTCCTTTCTTTTTCTCTATATTTTCTTCTCTAGTTCCTGAATCAGAAAATGCCATGATGGTTAAAGCCTAGCAGTACAATGTGCTTAGATGACTATAATTAATATTTAGATCTGGAATTACTATCCATATGTGCAATACTGGTGACACCACTTAGTGATGGAAAGTTAAGAAATACTTTTTTCATTTTGTTTCCATTGGGATGTTATGCCAGGCATTATTAGTTGTAGCAGTTCTGAGCTTCCATTTCAGTGTCCCAGTATTAGAGCCAATAATTATGTCAAAGAGAGAGAAGAGAGGTATGAGATAAATTGCATAAGTAAATTGCAAGGCTCCAAGTAAGGAAGTTTTAAATTCTTTTTAATGCTACACCCAGCCACCATTTTAATTACTGAAAGAAATATGAAAGGTAATATTGATCTTTGGCAGGTTTGGCTAGCGAGGTGTTTTTAAAAGAATTTGATCTGGAAAGGCATTGATTTTTCTGTACATGGCAACATGATTNTTCCAGAGAGTAATTGCAACACAAGCTAAGGAGGAAGCCGTTATTTTCAAATCTTTGATAGTTTCACCCTTTTTGAACCTGGAGGCAGTACTGTGTCAGCTCTCTTGTGTATCACACTTCTTAATGAAACAGTTTTCCTTTCTCTTTCAGTTTTCTCACCACTCATTTTCCTTCTACTTCTTCTCTCAGTTTGCTATTTTTTCACTTTTTTTCCTTTTTTTTTATTTTAATTTCTCTCCAGGCATAACTTCTCTATCCTCCCACTGACCTTTACATGTTATTCATGTATTTTCCTAACCTCTTTCCCATTCTTCTTACTTGGATGTTATCTCCCTAATTCTCTTGGTAACTCCCCTTGGACAATCCTTTCTCCAGCCTTTTCTACTGAATTTAGAGGTACACATTGTGGTTCTTAGTGCTACCTTTATCTTTTCAGAAATTTAAAGCAGACAGCAATTAATGAGCAGCAGTGAAGAAGATTGTATTTTAAATGGAGCGCTCAGTCAATTTGTTCTGTTTGCTTCAGCTCATAAGGAATGTGTGTACAATTAAAGATGGAGAAAAAGTTGGTTAATCTTAATTACTCCTGTACTACTATTAATCCCATACCTACTTTATGTCTGACACTGAGGGAAAGGAAGGGAGACCAAGAGGGAAGGGAGACAAAGGTTGGTGAAATCCATTAGCTTCATTTATTTTGGCCAGGCTAAATGGGGCAATTACCTGTCTGGAAATGTCTTTTTTTCTGATTTATTTGGACTTATTCCCATCAAAAGAACACTTACAGATTCTGATACCTCTGTTACCATGCAAGCACTGCAAAGAGAAACAGACACAGACATTCTCCTTTGTAGAATTAATAGGAAATAGAACTTATGCTCTAGATTCCTCTTCTGTCATTCCACAAATCCCTCCTTTCTTTTTCTCTATATTTTCTTCTCTAGTTCCTGAATCAGAAAATGCCATGATGGTTAAAGCCTAGCAGTACAATGTGCTTAGATGACTATAATTAATATTTAGATCTGGAATTACTATCCATATGTGCAATACTGGTGACACCACTTAGTGATGGAAAGTTAAGAAATACTTTTTTCATTTTGTTTCCATTGGGATGTTATGCCAGGCATTATTAGTTGTAGCAGTTCTGAGCTTCCATTTCAGTGTCCCAGTATTAGAGCCAATAATTATGTCAAAGAGAGAGAAGAGAGGTATGAGATAAATTGCATAAGTAAATTGCAAGGCTCCAAGTAAGGAAGTTTTAAATTCTTTTTAATGCTACACCCAGCCACCATTTTAATTACTGAAAGAAATATGAAAGGTAATATTGATCTTTGGCAGGTTTGGCTAGCGAGGTGTTTTTAAAAGAATTTGATCTGGAAAGGCATTGATTTTTCTGTACATGGCAACATGATTTAATGTAACAACTTGATAAGACACAGCCTAATGTAAAGCGATGNGTTTATGGAAGTTTAGGAGATTTCAGCAGGGTTGTGATTTTCTTGCTGGTTTTGATATATGAGAGACAAAGGTGAAGATTTTGTGCATTACTTTAGAAGCCTTTTGGGTACTCTGGGAATGGCCATTCCCATTAAAGAAAACCAGGAAGGTTAAATCAGAATCCAGGAATTTCCTTATATTTGTGCCAATATCTGCAGCATTAAATTAAATTAGATTCAATGAGGTTAATAAAAATATTTACACATTTTAGTGCAATGCTTGGCCGACATACTAACAGAATAGACCAAACTTTACCTGAGGGATGCTTCTCTTCTGAGATGGATTAACAAACTGAAGTGCTTTATTCTGATAAATTCTGCACTGGCTCTAGTGTCACAGTTGTTCATTGTAGACATACCTTAACAAACCTTAAGACAGTGAATGTAAGCACTGCAATAAATCTTCTGGAGCAGACAAATCTCTTCATGCTCAAGGGAAGACCATAGTGTGGTGTTTCTGCAGTGTAATACAGTGTCGCATGACCTATATCCAGTACTTGAAGCAATCAGACTGCAGGAGCCCTGAGCATTATCACCCAGAAAGTTAACGACCGCTTGCAACATAGTACCTCATTCAAAGCTAAATTGGAGATTGTTATATTATGCTGTGTTTTAGAGAACAGATGTGCTAGCCTAAAATTTGATGTCTCCAT
Source organism: Nycticryphes semicollaris (assembly GCA_013400055.1). Taxonomy (NCBI): domain Eukaryota; kingdom Metazoa; phylum Chordata; class Aves; order Charadriiformes; family Rostratulidae; genus Nycticryphes; species Nycticryphes semicollaris. Next base: position 113,723 of record VXBJ01002602.1, on the reverse strand, counting down.
TTAGCCAGGACAGGTCAGAAAGAGAGTGTACAAATCAAAGCAGATTTAGTCTCAATATCTTAATCATGTATGTAATTTCCAAAACCTTGATAGCAACCTTGCCAAACACCGGACAATCAAGGAATATGGCAATTGTGCTTAATTTAAGTTATTCTGTGGTCCATGTGTTATTAAATCAGACTTACATTACTGTGCCAGCAATGAAAAGCATAATAAAGGCAGCAACACCAGAAATTTATGAAACGTTAAAATGTCAGTCATACCGTTAGACATCTAGAAGATGTTTAATACAATGTTAGAAACTCTTTATTGTTGTTGTTTTTCCAGCATTACCAGACTATGAGTATAAATTGAAAGTAAGCATCGTATGGGATATAATCAACTGGTATGTATGTTCCAGTTCTTTCTGTAGGAAGCCATCAAAATTGGTCAGTGTTTACGCAGACAATTTGTGATTTTGAGTTTGCAGAATAATTCCTCTTTTACTAAAGTGCTACCAAGCAAGGATCAATACATGTTTTGACAGTTCTTTATGTCAGTGTTTAACATGTTTGAAAACATAAGTGGATATATTATATGGCACATTAGAAAATTACAGTTGTGGTAACATTTTCACAAAGGCACTAAAAATGCTGGATTGTTTTCTGCAGATTTAAGAATTAGTTTAGTGGCTCTGATAATGCCCTATTGTGGTTTTAAGAACACTTATTCACTAAAAATATTTAAACCATTATGATGAATAATGGTGTAATGGATATATATAATGAACAGTGAAAACACTGAAAAAAATTTAAATGTAAAATGAAATGTATCCCTTTGTTTAAAAGTTGCATCCTCCCTTCCAAAGAGAGATTAAATACCATTCTGGACTCCCTTTGAGTCAGTAAAACAACAGTTTGACTTACTTTGAGAGTTTTATGAAATTTGGATGGAGTCTATGAAGTCTATTGGTAATGAACTAAAGTATGGGGAAAGGGGAACAAAAGCAAGGCTATGTTTTGATCAGTTTTTGAAATTTCTTAATTTCCTCTCTGAGAAGAGGTGTAAACTTAATCAACACTATAACAAATATAGAGGGTTCATTCTGACAAATTTCCAAACTAATGACAACTTGTTTCATTTCTAAAGTATGGTAAGAGTTGTTCTTATTTCAATGATATGATAAGGATTTCTAGGCACATCTTCCTTTGTTGTTGTTTTCTTCTGGTCAGATAACTGGCAGATTATACTGAAGTTTAAACAAAAACACTTCTAAAGTATTGCTGTCTCTGAATTCTAAAATTTATCTTCCAGCTTATTGTTTCCTTCTGCTTCTGCTTCCAAGACTTAAATCAAATATACTGCTAATCAAAATCTTTGGTTTTCTCTATGGGTTCTAGCATTTCTTCTACATATTTATCGTACATTTTCCTTTAGCCATAGTTACAATTTCCAAATAAAGAAATACAACTTGTCAGGTTAGACAATGAAATTTCGATTAAAAAGAAAGAAGAACCATCAAGTTACTCAACTTTTCCTATTTTTGACTTACTAAAATCTGCTGGGATCATAGCTGCCTTGCAAATAGGCAAGATAAAAGCATGTGCAGCAGTAGGGGTAAGAAATACAGAAAGTCTACTTGGAAGTTAGTTGAGTGGATGGACAGGAAAGGATGTATTGTAACAGCTTTAGTTCAGAGACCAAACAAGATTTAGATAAACCCTTGATGTGAAGGCTGGATGACAACCTCTAACAAAAAAAAAAAGGAGCTGCAATCGTAATGGAAAATATGTAATTTCCACTGGGAACAGGTAAGAGCTTATGGGAACACATACAAAGAGGGAACTAAATTAGCATGGTGTAGCTTTGTATATAGATAAAATGATTAGGGAATTTCTTAGTATTCCCTGTAAACTCTTAGGAAAAGGATGAAATATTTTAATATGGTTTCTTAGAGTCTTTCCCTTATCATTATTTTGATCATTTTGGAACTCTATTACATCTTTCTATTCTACTACATCTCAGAAAATACAAAAAAGATATTTGCCTTTGTACTAAAGACATAGCTGTTTTGCTAAGAAAATACTGACTGACAACTTGATCAACTTGCATTTCCTCTTCAGTTCTAAAGGTACACCTACAATGAAATTTGATCAGGAGACTTCTTCTGTGATCACTCTTAGTTTATTGTGCTTAGTTTTCTCTGCTTAGCAGTAACTTCTGTAAAAGATTTACAAGGTAGTGCAAGGTAGTGTAAAACATAGTCTACTAAGGGAGTTTAAAAATATCCTACAGCTAAGAAAATTTATTCTGCATGTGATTACCAGTAAAATACTGTTATCAATCAATCAACTAATGAATAACATTATTTACTGAGTACAAACTGGATTTCTTTGCTAAAGAGCTCATCAACTTAATGTATATATTACATTTTTTTTTTGTATGGAATTAAAATAGGACTAAAAGGAAATCCTAGTTTCTTTTTTCCTCTTCTCTCCCACTGGAGCTGTGTGGCTATTAGAAATTGTCAGATGTTTTTGGAAGAGATAGTTCTTCTCCAATCCAATTTCCAAATCCTGAGGTTGCTAGGAAGTATATGAGCTACTAAAGCTACAGATAATCAATTCAAAGCTACAGGTCCCCAAATCATAATTAATATCTGGATATACCAATTTTGTTTGTGTGGAGTGGTAAGCAAGAGGTAAGCTGATATGTGGTGTGCTATGTCTTTTCTTAAACTCTACAAATTATTTTTCATTTCCTTGATCATCAAAATTCTTGGATTTTGATGCCATAGAAACCCAAACCAAAAGAGCATAGGAATCTCTATTTTCAGATCTACTTGGAATTTCAGATATCCCATGGTCTTGAATTCCATAATGTATTCTGTAGTCTAACTCAATAAGAACAAAAATTAACACAGACAACAAAGAACAGAGAATGGTGGTTAGTAAAAGGCTTTGGAAATGTAGTTCTGTGATGGCATGGAAAAACTGGCCAGTGTACTCTGCCTTTTCATTCTCTTTACTGTAACATGAGGTGTTGGTTTTAGCTCGGATACAACTAATTTTTTTCATAGAAGCTAGTACAGAGCTGTGTTTTGGAATTGTGCTGCAATCAGTGTTGATAAAGGAATACTTCTGTTCTTACTGAGCAGTACTTACACAGACTCAGGACCTTTTGTACTCCTCACACTGCAGCGCCAGTAAGTATGCTCAGGGTGCACAAAAGGTTTGCAGGGAACACAGTCAGGACTGCTGACCCCAATTGACCGAAGGGATATTCTATACCATATAACATCATGCTGAGCATTAAAAAAAACGGGGGAAGAAGAAAGTAGGAATGTCTGGAGTTATGGCATTTGTCTTCCCAAATAAATGTTACATGTGATGGAGATGTTCAGACATCTCCTGCTTTCTTGGAGATACCTGAACACCTGCTTACTGATGGCAAAGAGTGAATTAATTACTTAATTTGTTTTGATCTTGTGTGCAACTTTTGCTTCACCTATTAAACTGCCTTTATCTCAACCCATACATTTTCTCAATTTCACACTTGTGATTCTCTTCTTCCATCCCACTGTGGGTGAGTGAGTTAGTGGCTGCATGGTGCTTAGTTGCTTGCTGGCTTAAACTGTGACAAGTAAAAATAATAATTCTTATTTCCTGACTTAGTTTTTTTGTAATATTCTTGTTCACATTTACACAATCTTTACAAAAAAAAAGAGAACATGGTACGTGAAATCATTGCTTTGTTTTATGATATTGCATCAATTACTTAAAAATAGCATCTAGAAAAGTAAAAAAACAACCTTGAAAGTATGAAATTATCTTTGTCAGGTCTTTGTGATGTTGGTGTATTGCTCATTTAATCACAGAATCATAGAATATTTTGGGTTGGAAGTGACCTCTAAAGTTCATCTAGTTCCCTCTCCCTGTCATGGGCAGGGACATCTTACACTACATGAGGCTACTCTGGCCTTGAACACTTCCAGGGATGGACGTTTGCAGCTTCTCTGAGCAAACTGTTTTAGTGTTCTACCAGCTTTGTAGTTAAAAAAAAAAAAATTCTTTATATCCAACATAAATATACTCTCTTTCAGTTTAAAACTGTTATTTCGTGTCCTGTCAATACACTCCCTGATAATGAGTCCCTCCCCGTCTTTCCTGTAGTCCCCCTTTAAGTATTAAAAAGCCGCAATAATGCCTCTCCAGAGCCATTCCTCTGGAGGCTCCTAACAGGTCCATATCTTTTTAATGCTGGGGCTCCAGAACTGAGACACAGTACTCCAGGTGTAGTCCCATGAGCAGCATGTACTATGTACTAGAGCAGGACAATCACTTCACTTAACCTGCTTGTCGCATTTCTTTTGATGCAGCCCTGTATACAGTTGTCTTTCTGGGTTGCAAGTATGTATTTCCAGCTCATATATAATTTTTCATCCACCAATATCCCCAAGTCTTTCTCTGCAGGGCTGCTCTCAATACATTCATCACTCAGCCTGTACTGATACTGGGGGTTGCCCTTACCTGCATGCAGGACCTTATACTTGGTCTTGTTGAACTTCATGAGGTTCACATGCGCCCATTCTTCAAACCTTTCAAGGTCCCTCTGGATGGCTTTCACTTTCCTAAAGTTTAAGGTCTTGGCTATACTTTTTGCCTGACCTATGTTCCTTGAGACAATGAATTTCACCAAGGCACGGTCACTGTAGCCCTGGCTACTATCAATTATTGACCTCTCCAAGAAGTTCCTGGCAACAAGCTCTGAGAAGAGCTACAGATGTAATAACATTCCTTGCAGGAGATTTGTGTTTGCATTAAATTACAGTGACAGAACAATAAAATTAAACTGAATCTGACTGATATCTTTTTAATTAACTTATTTTCATTTTTTGTCATTTCAATAATTTGATGTTAAATAACGCAAATGAAAACTGCCTGTATTTGTTTTATTGCAAAGGCTGCCAACTAATTACCAACGTTTAAATTACTGTGGTAACTAACACAGGAGTGTGAGACTGTGGGCTGCATGGTACTGAACAACTGACCAGTTGTTTCCTATGTTGCTTGCTTTAAGAATCTCTGTACTAGCTGATTGTGAGTGTATGATGTTCTCATTATCTTGGTGTAGTGCTGGAACAGCTGTAGCCAACATTTTCTTTAGTAGAAGTGTAATGACAGAACATGCAGTGACCGTTCAGAAAATGGGTGACCACTATGGCCATTCAGACAAAAGCATCAATGCCTAATGCACCGTACATATCACCAAGATCTATGCAGTATGTGCAGGGCTTCTGTAGGTCAAAGAGCCTTCATACATTCTATCAGTATAAGCACAATCACTCTTGGAACTCTTTGCAGAAGTTAGTTCTAAAACTGTCTTTATTTGATTAGCCAAACATCAGTGTTTGTGATATCATTTCAGGGGCAGTAAGGGAGAGAGGTGTCAACATCAAGGGTCTTTTACAAATAATTTCCCTTGATCTCTTCACAACAGAAAGGGGAATGAACCTTTATTTTCCAATCCCACTGTCAAAGGGAGAAGTCAAGGTGATTAAGAGATGAGGCTATTTTAAGATCTGACAGTTGTAGGATTTCAAGTAACTACATTTTTTTGATTTTGCTTGAAATTGACCCATGAGAAGGAATTTATTTCCCTTTGCAGTTCAGTAGAGCTTCTGAGCATCCCATATGAGTTTCATAAGTAAGTAAGAGATGATAGGTAATTTGCTATCTTGTGCAGTGCATGGTTTTCGTGATGGAATAGGAAGTAGCATTAGGGAAGACCATTCTTGTCATAACCTGGAAGTAAAGCAGTCTCTAACAGAGATTACATTTTTATTTGTGAGTACTGCTCATTAGAAGTTGGAGAAAGACAACAGTAGTTAGATATACTATCCAGTAACATGGATTGGATTGATGGCTAATTGTATGAATTGGTGTTGTATAATGCAATTCTTACATTAATTTGTGGAAGCCACAAAACAGTCTATATGCAGACATTTTCCTACTGCTGCAATACAAGCACTTTTTACTTTACACTAAAGATTTTTATGTGACTTATAAATCTCCTCCAGGGGGTGTGGTTATCATAAAATAATCAGACCCTTGGGGGATTAAAAACACTTATCTCTGGATCATGACTTGTAATACCCCAGGGGTGTGATTATCTCAGGAAATTCACACTCTCTGTCATGCCTAATTGCTTAATTATTACAGTGGTGAGTTCACGTTACTATCCAAGAGCGAAAGTTGTGTCAGCATTTCTCTCAGAAATTTCTGTTTTCAGAAAAATGCCACAAAAATCTGCTGCAGGCTGAAACCTGGCAAAAAAATAATAATAATATTCTGCCTGGGAGCAAAAATCTCTACCAGATTTCTAAAAATTAGCTTGATTCCTTTTTAACAATGTCAATGAGAAATAGAAGATAATTATATGTGTTTATGTAATAGCTGACACTCAGTCAAGGTCCTCACATTGAGTTAAATTGAGTTAAATGTAATAACATTTCTTTAAAAATATTTATAAGTATGTATTAATTTAAATAATACAATGACTCACAAAGCATTTTGGATAAAAGTATACAGTGTTCAAATATCTATCTGAAAGTTTTTTACTGATTCAATAAGTATCAAGAAAGGATCAAACTTACTGAGTTATAGTACTGATGAATCCAAGCCATCTTCTACTCAGTGAGCACAGTACTAATCATAAGTAGGAACTGAACTTCTTAAGCAAGATCAGAGAATAACTGATAACATGGATCCAGAGACAAAAAAATTTTATTTGGATGTTTCAAAATTTAGATATATCTAGTGATTCCATTTAAAAATCTTGCCAATTTGCATTTGCAGAGGTGGGAATTACTGCTGTTTTTTTTTTTTTTTTTATTGTTTTTTTAAGGGTAAGTAGAAGCTCAGCACTCAGTATAATCATGTTTTTGTCCATAGCTTAAATACATCTAAAAGAAATAATAATTATGGTAATAGTGCAGTATATTTCATACTTTCAGTATTGAAAATGTTCTTCCTATTTTACATCAAAAGTTAATTTTAAAACACTTATTTAATATGCTTATGTCAATTTGTTGCCTAATGTGTATTTTTTTGCCAAATAGAATTTAAGACACACGATATAGGTACCAGGTATAGGGTGGGAAATGACCTGTTGGAGAGCAGTGTAGCAGAAAGGGACCTGGGGTCCTGGTAGATACCAGGATGACTATGAGCCAGCTCTGTGCCCTTATGGCCAAGAAGGCCAATGGCATCCTAGGGTGTATTAGTAGGGATGTGGTTAGTAGGTCGAGAGAGGTTCTCCTCCCCCTCTACTCTGCCCTGGTGAGACCCCATCTGCAGTATTGTGCCCGCCCCTCAGTTCAAAAAGGACAGGGAACTGCTAGAGAGAGTCCAGGCCAGAGCTACAAAGATGATTAAGGGAGTGGAGCACCTCCCATACGAGAAAAGACTGTGGGAGCTGGGTCTCTTTAGCTCGGAGAAGAGGAGACTGAAGGGTGACCTCATGAATGTTTATAATTATGTAAAGGATGAGTGTCAGGAGGATGGAGCCAGGCTCTTCTCAGTGACAGCCAATGATAGGACAAGGGGCAATGGGTGCAAGCTGGAACATAAGAGGTTCCACTTAAATATGAGGAAAAACTTCTTCACTGTGAGGGTGACGGAACCCTGGAACAGGCTGCCCAAAGAGGTTGTGGATCTCCTTCTCTGGAGATATTCAATACCCGCCTGGGCATGTTCCTGTGTGACCTGATGTAGGTGTTCCTGCTCTGGCAGAGGGATTCGACTAGATGATCTCTCAAGGTCCCTTCCAATCCCTGATATTCTGTGATTCTGTGATTCTGTCATATGTATTATTGCGTCATTTTTATGGTAAGACCATAGAAAAAAAATTCCTTGAAAATAACTATATTTTAAAATATTTTATAGACATTAAGTGTGGAGGAAAACAGTCTACAAGGAATCTGGAACAAATCAATACTATAATAATTCTTCTTTCTTACAGAA